>CAUYNB010055583.1:0-80140 GCA_963574225.1 Lagothrix lagotricha | reverse complement strand
CGTGTGTGTATGTGCATGTGTAGTGTATGTGCATGTGTGGTGTGTGTGGGTGTGGTGTGTGCAAGTGTGCATGTGTGTGCATATGTCATGTGTATGTGTGCATGTGCATGTGTGTGTGCATGTGTGGTATGTGGTTGTGGTGTGTGCACGTGTGTGTGCATGTGTGGTGTGCGCACATGTGTGTGCATACAGTGTGCGTGTCATGTCTGTGTGTGCGTGTGTAGTGTGTGCACATGTGTGTGCATGTGTGTGCATTTGCATCATGTGCATGTGCGTGTGCATGTTTGTGTGGTGTGTGTGCATGTTTGTGTGCACACATGTGTGTTCATGTCATGTGTGTGTAGTGTGTGCATGTGTGTACATGTGTGTCATGTGTGTGTGTGTGCATGTGTATGTGTGGTTGTGCATGTGTGATGTGTGTGCATGTGGTGTGTTTATATGTGTGTGCATGTGTGGTGTGTGCGTGTGTGTGCATGTGTCGTGTGTGTGCATGTGCCGTGTGTGTGCATGTGTGTGCATGTGCTTGTGTGTGTGCCAATTCCCTTCCTTCTCCCCTTCCCCCTCCCATTATTTCATAAATGGACAGTTAGCAGTGGTCAGCTTGACAGTTGATTGTATGTGCTACTGAATATCCCGGTGACCTCACACTGACCTGGAAAAGGAGCTCACACAGCCTGAGACGCATCCCGCACCTGTGACCAGTGAGTAGCTCTCATGGCTGTGGGACTCTTCCTCCTTTTACAGGAGGGCGGTGTGTGTTTATTTTCACAACAGGCCATCCAGGCTTGTCCATCAACGGCAGCCCTGGCCGCTGCCATCCCTGTCTGGAAACTGCCATGTGTGTCACAGGCATGCACTGATGCAGGCTCAGGGAAGGGCGACCACATATACCTGAGGTGCCTCAGCTCCCAGCCTGCTCTGCTACACTTCGAGAGGCGGACGAGGACCCAACAGACTCACCCGGCCTTGCCCACTGGCTTCCTGTTGGGTTCTGCCCACCAGGGCCCTGGGCCAGCTGGGAAGCGAGCGCTGAGAAGGACTCAGCCTGGCCGCCCTGCCAGCCCTTTCCCAGCAGCGGCGCTCTGTCCTGGTGGCTGCAGCTGGCTCTGGCCGCTCGCCTCTCTGGGGGCCCCATGGAGACAGCCCCACTGTGCCCTCTCCAGCAGCACCTCTGCTCCGAAGGGTGACCCCTGGGCCGTGAGGCTCTCCTCTGAGTGTCTGGAACCCATGACCCCAGGCTGCTCCCAGCTTCCCTCACTCGCCAGCCCTGGGCTACCCTCAGGTCCCCTTGTGCCCTGCAGGCAGCCACGGCTCCTGAACCCGCTGCCTTCATCAAGTCCCCTCTGTGGAAACACTGAGTGTGACTGGTGCTCCTGCTGGACCCCGGCTGGGTCAATTCCGGGGACTCGAGTGGCCCCATAGACGGCAGCTCGGCTGGGCACCGACAGGTCGTGGCAGGTCCCTGCCAGAAGCAGCCAGATTTCCCCAGACATTGCCGTCAGGAGCCAGATGATGCCTCCTGCAGAGGCAGAACTGTCCATCATGAAGCAGGACACTGCGGTGACCCCGTGCCAGCCACGGCCCCAGCCCCTCACCCCCCGCACATCAGCTCACTTGGCCTGTGGGGGACCCGTGTGGGCTGAACTGTGGCCTACAAAATTTATAAGTTGCAGTTCTCAGCCCCAGGACCTCAGACTGTGATCCAACTTGGGAATAAACGTTCATTTGACAGAACAGTGGAGGCGAAACCTCACTGGAGTTGGGGGGCCCTCACAACCATGAGGCGTGTCCTCACACCAAGGGAGAGTGTGGGCACAGACACCCACACAGACAGAGGGGGGCCATGCAGAGCTGGAGGCAGAGACTGGGCGGTGCTCCCACGAGCCAGGGCGCAGTCAGGCGCACATCACACAGCTGCAGACTGCAGAGGCCAGGGATGGATGAGCCCTCTGAGCCTCTGGAAGGGACCAGCCCTGCTCTCGCCTTGATCTCAGACCTCCAGCCTCCAGAGCTGTGAGGGCACAAACGTCTGTGTTTCAAGCCCCCGCGTCCGTGGTACTTGGTGGCGGTGGCCCTGGGATGCCCTCGCTGCGTCCGTGCCAGGCTGAGCACGGCCCAGGAAGGTGGGCAGCACCACCACACTCTGTGGTTTCAGGCTGGCTAAAGTCGCCAGGTGTGGCCCCAGCATTCACTGCTGAGCGTACCCTCACCGCTGGTGCACAGGCGCCCAGGAGGGAGGTCAGGGTGGGGGAGGCAGCTGCTGGAGGACAGAGAAGGCAGATTCACTGGCCCCACTGACCAAGGTTAGGTCCCAGGAGCCAGCACCTCGAGGCAGCCAGCTCACACTTACGGGAAGCACCCCTGTGAGGTCAGCGCCCACGTCACTCAGCCGGCACGCGCCCCGAAGAGACGCCCTCCGGAGGGTGGCCACGCCCAGGCTGGGGCCCTCCCCACCAGGCTGGAGCTGCAGGCACACCTCCAGCCAAGCGAAGACCCTCGGCCTGGGGAGGCCTGGGACCCTCTGGAAAGAAGGTCCCTTCCACAGAGGCCACACTCCTTCCACATCACCTGGAAACAACCCAGGCTGGGCCCCAGGATCCAAGATGTAGTGACGTGTCCCATCGCTACCTGGGTCCCCTGAGCAAGTTTTTCACCTCCTGACGCCTGAAAGGGACAGACATTGAGAAACCCGCAGGTTGTTCTGTTGATAAGGGCGTCACTGAGAGAAGAGACGCTGTCCTGTGCGGCACTGGGGGTGAGCCAAGGCCCAGGCAAGCCCAGGGCAGAGCAGCTGCTGGGGCCGCATTCACAGACCCTGCCAGGGCCAGGCTAGGCTGGGACCCAGGGGCTACCACCGTCCCTTCCCATGGCCAGCGCTGGGCCAAGACCCAGGGCATGACGGAGCCGGAGTCTCCCTCTGAGCTATAGACCACCAAGAGCCAGGGATGGCAACAGGAAGGAGTCCTCGCTGCCTCAGCGGGACAGTCGGAGTCAGGCAGGTCCCAGCCCCAGCCCAGGCCTTGCCACAGTGACCTCGCCGTGGAGACTCCCACTGCAGCCAGCCTCCCAGCAACGGGGCCAGCCTGGGTCAGGGGAGGGGTCTCTGGGTGGTAGGCAGTGTGGAGAGAGAGCCATCAAGATCATGGGCTGACACCCAGGCCACCCCCAGACCAGCAGAGTGAACAGCCACTGAGCCCACGAGGTCCCTAGGTGCATGGGGCGCACATGTGTACATACAGGAGCATCGCGTGCAAACATGTGCACATGTGCAGGCAGGTGTGTGGGTGTGGGTGTCACATATGTTGTGTGCATGACTGTGGCTTTGTGTGTGTCCATGGGTCGTGTCTGTGCATCTGTGTGTGGGTGTACCTGTGCACATGTGTGTGCACCTGCTGGGGTGTGTGGTATGCGTGCTTTGTATGCATCGGTGCATGTGTGTATCTGCATGTGTGCACTGCCATGTGCCGTGTGTCATGTGTCAACTGCATGTGTGTGGGTACAGGTCTGTGTCTGTGCATGCATGTGTGGGTACACATCTGTTTGTGCATGTGTGTGTGGGTACACATCTGTGTGTGTACATGCATGTGTGGGTACGTCTGTGCATGTGTGTGCGTACATGTCTGTGCATATGTGTGTGAGTACACATCTGCATGTCCATGTATGCATGTGTGGGTACACATCTGTGTGTCCGTGCATGCGTGTTTGGGTACACATCTGTGTGTGCATGTGTGTGTGGGTACAAGTCTGTGTTTCTGTGCATATGTGTGTGTGTACACATCTGTGTGTCTCTGCATGCCTGTGTGGGTACACATCTGTGTGTCTCTGCATGTGTGTTTGGGTACATGTCTGTGTGTGCATGTGTGTGTGGGTATGTCTGTGTGTCTGTATATATGTGTGTGGGTACATGTCTGTGTGTCTGTATATGTGTGTGTGGATACATGTCTGTGTGTGCATGTGTGTGGGTACACATCTGTGTGTCTGTACATGTGTGTGGATACATGTCTGTGTGTGCATGCATGTGTGGGTACATGTCTGTGTGTCTATGCATGTGTGTATGGGTACACGTCTGTGTGTCTGTGCATGCCTGTGTGGTACACACCTGTGTTTCTGTGCATGTGTGTGTGGGTACACGACTGTGTCTCTCTGCATGCCTGTGTGGGTACACGTCTGTGTGTCTGTGCATGTGTGTGTGGGTGCATGTCTGTGTCTGCATGCATGTGTGGTTATTTTTGTGTGCATGCATGTGTGGGTATATGTCTGTGACTCGTGTGTGGGTACATGTCTGTGTGTGCATGTGTGTGTGGGTATTTGTGTGTGCATGTGTGTGTGGGTACATGTCTGTTCATGCATGTGTGGGTACATGTCTGTCTGTGAGGTGTAACTCTCAGATGAGAAAGGAGAGGTTATCCTGCTCTCTCTCCTGCAGGAAACTGACCCATCACGCACTGCCCCACAGGAGGTTGTTCCCCTGAGCATAGGCCTGGGGTTCCCTGACAGTGTGGGGGACCCTAGCCCTCCAGGTCCCTGTGCAAACCTCACTGTCTCCAGGAGTCCAGGCCCTGGAGCTGGTGGGATGAAGTGGGTGGGGTGGGACAGACTGTGTCCTTTCCTCTCTCCTCTTCCGCTCGGCCAAGGGAGATGATCAAGGTTGCTGGCAGGAGCCGCCTGTGCTCTGAATCACCCACGCCCCCAACACCTCCCCTAGAAACTGCTGATGGCCAGATGACACCCCAAAGATGAGAACTGATGAGGCCAGGCAGCAAAGCTGCTGGACGGAGAGGCTACTGCTCTGCACAGGAACTTCCTGAGTGACCATGGGCAAGGCCAGCGCCCCCATCTGTACCTCAGTTTCCCCTCTTTAAAAGAAGGATGAGCCAGATTGTCCCAGTCCTTCTGGAGTGAAGATCCATGTCTTGTGTGTGTCCCTGTGGCCAAAACACATCAGAGACCAGCAGAGCAGAGGAGCAGTTCTCCAGCGAGGGGACGCTGAGGGCAGGACCCCTGCAGGTGGTGTGTGGGAGACGCGGGTGAGGAAACGTCCACCTCCGGCCAAACCCCCATTCTTTGAGCCTGGGGTCTGCACGGGACGGGGCCCGGCTGCCTGCCTGCGCCGAGGGGTCCCCTCTCCACCCTCTCCTGGAGCGGGGCCGTCTCTCCACTTTCTTGGGCTGTGCTCTCCGCCTAATTACCCATAACCTTCTGTTCGAAGAGCGCTGTCCTTGCCTGATAAAAACCAGTAACTTTGAAAGCAAACTGGGTCTTAATTTTCCTTGACAGCCCTGCTTGAAGCATGCGGGCCGAGCTGGGGTTTAATTAAATGCACATTCGTATTCCAAACAAATTAAGTACAATTAAGGACTCTGAGTTATGGGTATCTATCACTCCGTGATGTTTTTGTAAAAATTACCCCATCAAGATCAAAGGCGGAGGATCCCTGCCTTAATTGCTTCATTAGGGCGCCGTGCACCAGGCTTCGTGAGCGCCGGCCCTCTCGTCTCTTTGGGAATTACTCAAACGACGGCCCTCACGGTAATTGCTTCCATATTTCTCTCCCGGAGACGTTCCGGGCTCCACGGATCAAATGCAATGGCTTCAGGAACCCAGCTCGGCTCGGGTCCCCTCGGCAGCGGCCAAGGCGTTTTTATGGCGCCTGCCCTGAGGCCCCACTGGGCTGGCTGGTGGGTGGGCTGCCCCCGGCCCCGCCCACGCTTGGCCTCTGAGCCAGGGCAGCTGGTGGCCCAGGGAGGGGGGCCCAGGCCAGCTCACAGGTCCACCAGACAAGCGACCCCCGCCACGCCCGCCCTCTGTTGGCTTGAAAGCCACCCTGGGGTCCTCTGCATCGCCCAGCCTTGCCCTCCTCACTTCTTGCTTTAAGTCAAGCAGTGGGGCGAGGCACCCCACCCTAAGCCCTAGATCTGTGGGAAAAGCCACTTGCAAATGGCGCTGGGGGCTGAGACCACGCAGGGGTGGGGGCTGTGGCTGGCTTTGGTTCTGAGCCCCCGACGCAGCTGGGCCAGGTGCAGAGCCTCCCAGCCCCCAGGGCTCTGCCAGCCCTGACCCCACGCCCCTAGACCCTCCCCTGGAACCTACTGGGAAGGCGCCCACCCTGCCCAGCTCTGGAGCAGAACGGAAATGCAGCTCCTGCCCCCTGGCCCTTCTGGGACGGGGTGCCAAACGGCAGCCCCCAGGGGCTCTTGTCCTAGGCCCAGCTCCCCCTGGCTTCTCCGGGAAGGGGTGCCACAGCCGCCAGGGGGTCTCGTCCTGGGCCCAGCTCCTCCCATCCCTGAGTGGACGAAGAGCGAAGAGCGGCCAGAACGGAGTCACCAGGCATTCAAGCAGCGTGCTGGATGGAACAGAGCCACAGGCACTGCGCCCGAAGGCCGAGTATGCCTCGCGAAGGATCTAGAACATCTCCACCCCAGAAAGGAGTCCTTGTTGATCTGGAGCTCACGCCTTCCTGGGGGCCTGCGCTTTACTTGGCTTAATGTGGCCACCCTAGTGGGAGAAGAGGGAGAACCTGCTCTCACAGAGGCGTATGCCCTGCACAGATGCCAGGCTCGAGGGCGCTGACACCCAGCCCTGGGGGCCCTGCCTCCTGTCTGGCCCCAGGGCCGGGCCCACGAGCCTCCTCAGGCACCCTCTGCCTCAACCGCCATGCCTCCTGTGGCTTCTCGTTTGTGGAGGGGGTGGGGGGATCCCTTGGGCCCCATGTGGAGGCCGCCTCGGCCAGGGTGTGGTGGCCGCCCCATGTGAGTTGAATAATGTCCCCAAAAACTGTGCTGGAGTCCTCACCCTCGGGACCTGTGGATGCAGCCTCACCACGTCATGCAGACATAACTGGTTCAGGTGAGGATGTGCTGGAGTAGGGTGGCCCAGATCCTAGCGGCCGGTGTCCTTACAGGCAGAAAGCAGGCACAGAGACCCCACAAGGGACGGCGGCCACAGCCAAGAGCTGCCTGAAGCCGCCAGAGCCTGGAAGAGGCAGGACGGGGGTTCCCCAGAGCCTCAGAGGGAGCGTGGCCCCAGCACCTGGACTGTGGCTTCCAGCCCCCAGACCGTGAGGGACCCATGCGGACTGTTTTAAGCTGCAACAACTCAATCTGTGTTATTTTAAGTCACAATAACTCAATGCGTGTTATTTTAAACCACAATAAATCAATGCGTGTTATTTTACACCTCAATGGTTGTCTTTGTTGCACCATCAATGGGAAACTCCTCAGCACCCCTGGGAGGAAGAGGCTCAGCCGGGTGCCAGGCGCGCCCCTCGGCCTCGAGGCTCCGGAAGGTGAGGGTGGGCGGGGCCCCTGCTCAGCCCAGTCTGTGCCCTCCACGGCTGGCTGCCCCATTGGGTCTTTGCTGGTGACGACACATTTCAGATGCCAGGCAGCAGCTTCACTGCAGCCGTCCTCTGCCCCGGCCCCCCACAGGTTCGGCCCGCCCTTCCCGTGGGACCCACAGGCAGGAAGCCAGGACCCCAGCCCCTGGCCTGACCCGTCCTGTGACAGACAGCTCCGTGCCAGGGCAGCAGCTATGTGTGGGTCCTGACTTCCAAATAGGGCCATCACAGGTGCCCTCTGGCCAGTACGAGTGTGGGGAGCGCTCCCCAGTGTGAGGGGTCCCTGTGCCCAGAGCGACAAGTGCTGGCCAGAGAGTGGAGGCAGAGAGAAGAGAGACAGGAGCTTAGGGAACCCCTGGAGCGGAGCGGGCTGCATGGCAGGGCCTCACCCAGCAGAACGGGGGCCAGTGCCCCCCAAGTCCCAGCCATGAGGCTCCCCATCCCCCAGGCCCAGGTACCTCCTGTCCCCTTCCTGCTGGGCTCTGCTGGTGGGGCTGTGCTGCTCTCCAGGACAGCATGTCACGCCCACGTGGCTCTGTGACCCTCATTCCTCCCTAGGCACCCCCTCTGGACCTGGCACCTGCTTTGGTCCCAAACTCTAGGATTCTTCAGTCACATAAAGAGGGAGGGCCCTGCTCACATCAGGGCCAAAGACTCAGGCAAGGAGGACATGGTGCCTGATCAGCGCCCCCACATCACCAATGGGGAAACTGAGGCAACGAGTGGAGGCAGCGGGGGTGGCCCCGGGTCTGGCAGGGGACTGAAGGCTCCTGGAAGCCTGCCTTGCACACCACCCACCCCCAGCTTGGTCCCTCCCGGGCTGCCCAGCTCGCCTCAGCATGCCAGGGGTGACCGCCCTACACGAGAGCTCCGCGCAGGACCCAGGAGCTATACAGGACGCAGTAACGCAGGAGTCATCCCCCAGGCCCTCCCAAGACAGCACAGGGTGTGTCATCAGGAAAGCAAATATCACGATCCGTCAGTGTTTTCATGGGGGCAGGGGCTCGAAGGCAGGTGCCGGCCAGTGGAAGCTGCCTGGGCCAGAAGAGCGGACGCTTCTCAGGAGCGTCAGGGCAGAGCCCAGAGCGGGACTCTCGGTCTAGGACTGAAGACCCAGCCAGGTCCCGAGCTGAGAGCCACAGCACTGATGCCCAGAGGCCACCCCTGGATGAGAAACAGCCCCGCCTCACCAGACCTCACTCAGGCTGCCCACTGAACGGGGCCAAGCCACGCTCGGGGAACCCACACTCATGGCCCAGGACTGAGTTCAGGGGTCAGAGCGGGCGAGAAGTCAGGGTCTCTAGAGGCGTCCAGGCACCAGCCAGCAAGTCCACGGGAGATCCCCAGAGGCCCAGAGAGGTCCCACCCACGCCCCCTCCCCCGCCTGCTGACACGGGTGGTCACCCACCCTGCAGCTCCCAGCCTGCCCACCTGGGAGGCCATTTCCTCTCCACTCTGCAAGGAGCAGGTGTTTGGACGGAGCCTCCCAAATTTGTCTGTGGAGCGCCGGGGGTTGTGGGGCCTGAGATCCCCGCAGCAGCAGGGCCACTGCTGCCCCTGCCCCTCCACAGCTGACCCGGACGGAGGCCTGACGAGGGGGCTCCCGTCCCTTTCTGCATACCTTCGAGGCAGGTACCCTTAGTGGCTACGTCGTGGGGCTCAGGAAGGAGAGGCTGAGAGGGTCCAGCTGCTGCATCAAAGGCAAAGAGGGTCCAGCTGCTGCAGCAAGCGAGGGCTGGGCTGGGATTCCAGCTGGACAGTGGCGGAGCCAGGCAGCCTGGGACCCTGCCGGGCTCACTTCTGACTGCAGCGGCCGGAGGAGCAAGCGCCATACCTGCCCTGCCCGTGGCATATGCCTAGCTCTGGGAGCCCAGCACCCTAGCCTCTGGGGCTCCGGACCACCAGCCCTAAGTAGGAATCAAAACAAGCGCTAAGGGGGGCAGGTGAGGAAGCGCCGAAGAGGGGTGAGGAAGCGTCCATGCGGGTCGGGCTCTGAAGGCTCCATCGGGAGCCAGAAGTCCCCAAGGCCCCAACCACGGCTCCCACCCAACCACACCGTTCCTGTGAAGGCTGAGGGCTGAGGCAGGGCCATCGGGTGCCTGACCAGACCCTCTGTCTCCCGTACCTGGGACCTCCTGGGCCCTGGAACAGTCTGAGGGGCAGTGGTCAGGGCCCCCAGTCCATCATTCTGGGACGAGAGCCTTGGGGGTCACTGGCTGATGCTGCTGGCTCAGGCCTCTCCCCCTGATGCCCGCCTTCCCTCTGGGAGCAGTGGGCACCCCCACCAGGAAGGAGGTGAGAAATGGAAGACCTCCCCTTCATAACAAAATTCCTCACACAAGAGATCTCTCCACCACCCTCCACCTCCCTCAACCCCAGAACTGCCCCACCTGGAAATGCCCCCATCCCTTGGAAATGCGCCTATCCCTGGAAATGCCATGCCCAGAAATGCTCCTGCCCAGAATTGCCCTGCAGGGTCAGGGGCCCCCCTCTGCAAGTTCCAGGCCATTCTCTGTCTGCTGCCTGGTCACTCTGACCAAGCACGGGACACAGGCCCCGGCTGCCCACAGCTTGACCTCCACCCTTGGCTCAGGGCCCCCACTTCCCCACCTTCCTCAGCCCCCGGCCACCCCTTCCTGGTCCTCCCATCAGTTCTGATGTCCTTGGCCTTTTCGAGTGGGGACCGCAGGTCCCAGAGCCAGAGCCTCCTCTGTCCCCACCTGGAGCCCCCCAGGCTGGCTCCAAAGCCCACCACGGGCTGGTGACCCCCAGCATCCTTGGCCAGTCTGTCCCCATGAGCCCCAGTGGCCGCCCTGGGTGAACCAGCAATGCCCACACTCAGCCAGGGTTGACCCCAACAGTTCTCAGGTCAAGGACAGGGACAGAAGGGACCCCAGTACCTGAATGAAGGCCCCAAGCCACCATCCCCCACTCCGTATGGATGAAGCTCCTGCTATGTCCTCAGGGCCCTGGGAGCCCGGGGGTGTCCATCCCCATGGTCCTTCCCAGCCCTGCCCCCACCCTCTGGCCACGCTTTCCCCACAACTGCACTGGCGGCTGCCTCCCAGATCCTCGAAGTGTTTCTCAAAACCTGATGTCTGGGGCTGCTCCTAGGAGTGGCAGGCACATCCCAAGGTGACCCCAAGTCACCTTCCTGCATGACCACCTGCCCTGAGATTTGCACCCGGCCAGGGTACGATACAGGTGGAGGGGAGTCCCTGCCTCACTCACAGGTTGGGAAGATGCGTCTGGGAAGGCCAGAGTGGCAGAGTGTCCTGTGGCCTGGAGGAAGGAAGCGCCCCACAGAGAGGCCCCCCAGGGTGGAGGACAGCGGGGGTGGGGAGCAGGGCAGAGGATGGTGCTGGGGCAGGGCAGGGCAGAGGACAACAGGGGGGGCCAGAGCAGGGGACGGTGCTGGCGGGGGGGGCAGGGCATAAGACATCATGGGGCGGCCATCGCAGAGGACAGTGGGGGGACCAGGGCAGAGGACGTTGGCTGTCCCCAGGGCAGAGGATGGTGGGGACTCCAGGGCAGAGGACCACAGGGGCCCCTAGGAGCTGAGAGTGGCTCCAGGTTGACAGCCCCGAGAACATGGGACCTCAGTCCCATAGTCACAAGGAAATAGTTCTGCCAGCTGCCGGGATGCGCCTGGAAGTGGGTACCTCCTTAGCAAAGTCCGCAGATGGGAACACAGCCCGGCTCCGGGCCAGGGAACCCGTGCGGTGATGAGTGGGCATCTGCCATGATGAGTGGGCGTCTGCCATGATGAGTGGGCGTCTGCCATCCGAGTGCACCGCGCAGTGTGTGGTGGTACCATTGCAGCATAGATCACCAACACGCCACACCTCAGGATGCAGGACCAGACGGGGCCAGCTTTTGTGGGGGAACCGTGGTTCAGCAAAGCTAAACAGGTTTCCTTCCCCCGCCTCGACGCTGGGCATGTGCCCTGTCACCTCCCAGGGGGCCAGAGCAGCCACCTTTGCTCACCCGACCTGCCGTTCGCAAGGGTCCAGCACAGCACCGCTGGCCAAGCCACCCTGGAGGGTGAAGACCCCGGTGCACGATGCCCAGGCACCCACGCCCGCCCCTCCAGGCCCTTCCCACTCCCCAGCCGGCTGTGTGGCCCCGCCCCTGCTGCCCTGCAGACCCCCCTCCCCTCCCAAAGGACACTCTTCCTCCTGCTCCTCTCTCAAGTTCCCCCTAAATGCCACCTGGTCTTCGAAGCCTTCTCTGGCCTGCCCAGAAGATGGGGGACCCTCTGCCCTGGGCCCTGGGCCTCCTTCACATGCCAAAGTGCCCTCAGCTCCCCCTCAGCTGTGGGGCGTGGGACACCCAGAACACAGGCACCTGGTGCCAGCACCACAGACTGTGTGTACAGCGGCATAGCTCTACACATGCCTGCCGGTGCATGCACACATGGGCCGGGGCCCAGGGTGGTCGAGGGCACCGTCTCCCTCTCCATCGGCCGGAGCCGGCACCTCCACACCTGTCACCCAGTGCTGGGCCGGCTGGGCTGCGGCACAGACAGTGTGGACAAGCTATCCACCAGCTTCTGAAACGCCAGTGGGGAGCCAGCCTTGGCCAGCCCAAGGGAGCAGGCAGGACTCTCCTGGGGGTGAGTCCCCCTCCCTAGGAGCATGCCGGGGATGAGGTCACCGCGGACCTCCCGGGGCCACAGAAGCAAGCTCCACAGAGAAGCCAGACCGACTCCCCTCTCTCTCACACAGGGGGCCCTGCCCTCCGCACTGCCCTCTCCAAGCCGGAACTGGAGCGGGAGATTAGGGGAGGGGCTGTCCAGACGCTTCCTGTGGCCCAGAGCTGCACCCACAGGGGTGCACATTGGATGGGGCACCTGGTGTGGCCCCAGGCATGGGCGTGGGCACTCATGGGAGTGTGGAATCATGGCTCACCCCAGGTGCAGGGGCAAGGGGTGAGGGGCTCCTGAATGGGGGGTGCACTAACTGGTGTGAGGGTGGAGAACGGGTCTCACCTGGGAAACAGACCGCAGGGGGAAGAGTCGGAGCTAGAAATTCTGTACTGAGAGCCTCTTCTTCCTCCCTGTCCCCTCCCCGCCCCCTCCTTGCCCTCTCCTTCCTCACCCCCATCCTCAGCCCACAGCACACAGGGTCCCACACCAGTGTCGCATGAGCCAGGAAAGTCGTGGCTGGCCAGCAGCAAAGGTGCTAGGTGGGGTCTGTGGGGCCGGCACGGGGGAAACAGGGCACAGGGCACAGGGCGCCTCCTGGGCGGATATTTTGGAAGGTGATGGGCAGGGCCAGGAGGCGTCTGGTGCTGCCGCAGGTCCTGGGCCTGGGAGCGGAACCGTCCTTGGAGGGGAGGGACGACGGGGAGGGGATGGGCTGGGTCAGTGTTGGCCACACAGAAAATGAGTCCCTGTGGCGGCCATGATTGTGTCAGGAAAAGTCCAGAGGTCTCAGGAAGCCCCGGCCGGAGACGCGTCCTGCCCACAGTGATGCTGAAACGGTAGCTCTGCTGGGGTGCTGGAAGGCTGGAGCGTGGGAGCCTAACCCAGGAGCCCAGGCAGCCCGGGCAGCCGGGCCCAGCCCACCCTGACACAGCCACAGAGGCCATCTCTACCCAGATGCCCAAATGCCCCTGCCCAGGCAGCACCCTCTCACCCCCAGCTCACAGACACAGCAGCCCCCAGCCTCAGCTCCCAGGAAGGGCAGGGGCTATGGGTGACGCTCTGACGGGAGGCAGTCCCCTGCATGTTGAAACATACATCCCTCCCCATGCCCACAAAGACGCCCCGCCTCAGCCAGCAGAAGCCGTTACGACGCAAAGGCTCGGTGTTTGCAAAGTTCGCCTGCCCACCGCCTCCAAGCGGGCGTCTGGAATAATGAGATCAAAGACCATGGGGCAGGGGTGGGGGAGGCAGGTCGTTACCATAGTGATTTATTAGTTCGTTCACTCGCCCCCTGCGTGGTTCAGCCAAGATTTAAAGAGTGTTACCGATCGCGCGTGTGTATCAATAATGATTCACAGAGCACTCTCCCGGCAGCCACCACCAGCGCACCTGACCCCGCAGCCTCCATCCAGGCCAAGCTCATGGCTCTTGTCCCTGGAGCCCTGTCCCCAGCCTGGTACTGCCATGCTCAGCTCAGAAGGGTGGGGGAGGAGAAGCCTGCCATGCCTCCTGGGCCCAGCTGGCATTCTCCCAGAGTTCACACGCCATCTTCAGCATCCTGGTGTGGACAGAGGATAGGCCATTTCTCCAACTGGCCATCAGACGAATTCCTGTTCCTTATGCACTTCCTATTAAAAACCAGGAGTCCCCCTCCCACACTGTGATGCATTGAATAGAGTCCCCCAAATTCATGCCCATCCAAATCTCAGAATGAGGCCATATTGGGGAATGTAATTGGTTAAGGAACTCGAGATGAAATCGTCCTGGGTTTAGGGTGGGCTGTAATCCAATGACTAGCATCCCTGAGAGGGGAGGACACAGACACCCATGTACACACACACTAACATACTCACACACTCACATACATTCACACTCACACTCACATTCACAAACACACACATATACACATTCACTCACACACATACACACATTCACACTCACATTCAACACGCAAATACACACATTCACACTCACACTCATTCACACACACACACACCCATTCACATTCACACACTAGCACACACTCACACACATTCACACTCAAACACACACTCACATTCACACTCACACACGTACACACATTCAACACGCAAATACACACATTCACACACATTCTCACACACACACACACACACACTCGTGAGGACAGACACACCAGGAGAAGGCCGCATGGAGGCAGGGCTGGGGGCAATTCCGCCACCAGCCAAGGGCCGCTTGGGACCACCAGGCACTGGAAGGGGCCAGGACAAGCCTCTCCTCAAGACATGGGGAGTATGGTCCTGCTGACACCTCGGTTTCCGAGCCCCGCCCTCCGGGCCCAGAGAGGGCGGATGTCTGTTGTTTTGAGCCTCCGGTCTGTGGTCCTTTGTCCCTGCGCCAGCCCGTAGCTGAACAACAGGGGGTGGGGACGCAGCCCCAGGTGCCCCGTGCAGCCGCACTGCCGACTTGGCTTTGCCTCTTCCCTGGGAGTTCCCTCCAACATCCGCACCTTCCCCGATCCCTTCCCACCACAGGCCTCGTGGCAAACCTGGCCTGCACTTACAGAGGAGTCAGCAAGACCCACAGAAACATTTTCACCGAAGTCATGTGCCCGGCGTGGAAAAGCGTGGGTCCACTCCCTCCCGTTTCTCGGGCCCAGGGCTTGCTCCCCAGAAAACAGGGGCGCCCTTTCACTAAACAGCAGCTTGCTGCTGTGCCTCCCGGGAGGTCCCCAAGTGAAGATGGCCTGGCCTGAACAGGGGTGTCGGGGTCCGGCGACCACTCCTGCAGGCCGGCGTGTTGATTTCTGTCCTGGAGACGCAGGAGGAGACGGACGGGGAAAGGGCACGGTCAGCGTCTGAGACGGGGACATACACACAGCAGCATCATTTCCAACCTGGGTGGAGAGCATTTGGGAGGGGGGATGACATTGTCCCTTTGAGAACCCATGTCCCATCTGCCAGCTGAACGCACAGCAGGCAGGCGTGGTGGGATTTAGCTGGACAGGAGCCGGGTACGTGGTGAGACAGGGGCCCAAACGTAGCTTCCACAGCCGCCTGCTTCTGGGAGCCTGGCCCAGGGCTCGGGGAGTCAGGCTGCCATCCGTGAAGGCCACGTGCCTGGCGCTGTTTCTTTTTCCTGCAGGTGAACGTGAAGCCGCAAGGGAGGGCGCCTCTCAGAGCCTGCGACACCTTCCCTTTGTCCTTTCCCTCCACCAGGGACATTGATTGCAAGTGAAAAGCCACGAATCTAAGCTTGACCGCTATTTGTTTTCCATAATGGTATCTTCTCAACCTTGAAACTACTTTCTGTTTTGAAAATTATCTGGCATCTGAAAAAAGCCGCTTTGGAGGACGCATGCCGGCCACAGTACCCGGGACCGGGAGCCAGGAGCAAATAAGAGTCTGGGCTCACCGGTGCCGCCGGCAGGGAGGTGGACAGGATTCCTCCCAGGCGCTCTCGCCCCGGCCCCCTCTCAAAAGCCCGTAGTGGCTCCGGCTGCCCCCACACCAAGGGCCGTGCCCCCAGCTTCGCTGCTCCACTAGGAAGCAAATCCAGCAGGCGCTGACCTCCAGACACAGACATGGACTCACACCCACAGACAGACACAGACGTACAACCACGTGCGACGGATGGGGCTGGGGAGAGATAGGAGGGGCTTGAGGTCAACACGAGGTCAACATGAATACCCCGGGTGGGTGTCCACGGTAGGCGCCGAGGGCCGGCACATGCACGTGTGGAATACCCAGGCACTCACATGTGCTCTCACGAATGAACGTCGCACACAAGCCACATCCACGCATGTACAGGGCTCCTGGGGCACACACGGGACACACGTGCACACACAAACACACACACAGGCACAGTCCCAGCACTAAGGCCTGGACAGGGCCTGGCAGACAGCGCCCCCACTATGGGCCGGAGCGTGAAGGAAAAGGCTTGCCGAGGAGCCGGCATCGGCCGGGCCCAGGCCCCCGCTGCAATGGAGGCTGAGAGGTGCAGCTGAGCGTCACCTGGGCTGAAGCTGGGCCCTACAGGTCAGCAGCCCCCACTGTGCCAGGAACCTGCTGTTCCCAGGATTGGTCCTCCTTCCACCACAGGCCCTGCTCACAAGGCTGGCCATGAGGACCCCCACCCCACCCCTCAAGAAGGGGGATCTGCCATCTGGGCCGGCCTGGCCCCTGCCCGAGAGGGCCCTTGGGGGCTCTGTAGATGGGTGAGGCCCTGACAACAACCCAGGGGGCAGCGCACACTGGCCGCACCCAGCGCCCACCCCCAGCCCGCCACACCCAGCGCCCACCCCCAGCCCGAAGCTCAGGGCTCTGTGCTGCAGCCCCGGCCCAGATGTCGGGAGACAGGCTGTAGCCAGGTGGATCACACATGAAAACACAGGAAGGGCTGCAGGACAGCCGGGCACGGCCGCTCCCCTAAGGGCCAGGGACACCGGAAAAGAGGGACGGGCGGGGGTGGAGCTGTGTGCCCCCCAAGCGGCCAGAGCAGGGTCCCAGCAGGGCCGGCAGCCTCAGCCCCACGAGCGGCTGGCCACATCCGCCTGGCCGAGCACAGGCTGGCGGCCCACTTGCTATTTTGAGGCGACGGGCACAGCGGCACAGCCACTCAGTGTCACTGGGAGCTGAGAGGGGGGAGGAGGGCAGAACCTTCAGAACTAATGTCAATTTTCTGCATCAAATATTTTGATAATTAAACAAAGCTGATCAAGAGAGGCAAGCAGCACGGCTCCGGAGCTCAGGAAGCAGAGCCCATTAAATAGAGGGGCCAGAAAGAGCCCGGGGCGGCAGCCTCAGATTAATGACTCCGCGGTAATAGATTTTCCCAGCTCAGCCGCACGGGGCAGCGGGGGCAGGGCACGCGCGGAGCCGGCCCGGAGACGCCGTTAAAGGGGCAGGGACGGTAAATCAAGGCGCCCACGCGGACGGTGGGGCCGGCCTCGGCTGAGACCCACCCACCCGTGTCTGACCCCAGGCCACTGCTCCCCGGGTGAGGAGGAGCTAAGGTCCAGGTGCTCCGGACGCCCCTCAGACCAGCGGGAGGGGTGCTTCCGGCACAAGGGGCCACTCGGAGAGGCAGAGGGGACGCGTCCTGCCCTCTGACCCCTGTCCTGTGGCTGCACGTCTGACGCATGTCTGGGTCCTGAGGTGAGGACCCGTGCCCCCAAGGGTGCCCTCTGTCCTGCCCAGAGAAGGAGGGTCAGGCTGATGGGGCCAGCCGGATTCACGCCCCAGACCTCACCCACCTGACGCCCGCTCACGTCCCCACAGCCATGAAGTATGGAAACCAGATGAAGGAAGCAGGTTCCAGTCCCGCAGAGGCTGATAGGATCACTCTGAGGGCATGGGTTCCATTTGGGATATTTTCCAGGGCTGGGGGCAACGCAGGGTAATGAGACCCAGGGCTCCGACGGCCCTGTCCTAACCTCGTGCCTGCAGCTGACCGGGGAGGGCGGGGATGCGCTTCTGGGGACAGCGCCCGTGGGACCTGGTGCTACGGGGAAGTGGGACCGTGTGGGGTCATTTGGGGAAGGTGCCCTCGGAACCCGGTGCTATACTGAAGCGGGACCGTGTGGGAGGGGGCCCTGACCATGCGGGGAGGCTCCAAGCCCCCCACAGACTCGTGGGCCCATCTGTGAGATGGGAATGTGGGAGCTACCGTCACATGGTCCTCTGAGAAGCTGTGTGGCCGTCCCTGGAGAGAGCTGGCCAGGGTCCAGGACCTCCTGTGTGTGGGTTCCCTGGGCTCCCCCAGCCTTCGAGGTCTGGGGCACACAGGGAGTGAGGGTCCATGCACCCTTCTTTCTGGCTTTCATTCAACAAATGCATACTGGGGGGCTGTGGTGGGCCAGGCTCAGGAAGACAGTGGCAACCTAGGAGGGTGATGTTCCCAGAGGAGCTGGGGGGCCATCTGTGTCGGCACAGCAAGTGCGGTGTGGCCAGCAGCCCCCCGAGAGGGGCCAGCGTGTCCCCAGGGGCGCAATCACGGCCTGTGTGCCACCTGCCTGTCTACACCACCCACCTGCTAGTCTACACCACGCTGGCAGCAAAGAAGTGTAGGGGGCACTCGCCAAGCCGCGCTGGCTGTGGCCACCCAGGACCAGAGGCAATGCAGTCGCCTCCTGATGCCCTTCCTGCCAGGCCTGGCCTGAGCACAGCACCCAGGTAGAGAGGCCTCCTGGAGCTCACGGCGGGGCGTGAGCTTGAGTCCTTCACCCATGCCCAGTCCTGGGGCCTGGGAGGTCTGAACCAGGGAGGACTCTGAGCTCTCTCGGCCACCCTCCCTTCTCATGGCCAGAGGACCCCCGGCAGTGGGACTGGCCAGAAGGCACCTGGGACACCTGGGGCTCTCAGCTGCCCTGTGGGTCCTTTCCCACTTCACGTCCCAGTGTGGAAGGGGAGGCTCCTGTGTGTCCTTCCAAGGCCACGAAGGGTAACACCGGGCTTAGTCCCGGGTCGGCTTGGTCCCTGACCGCCAGTCCCTGCCCGGCCCCCACACCCATGGAGGTAGGTCGGGCCCAGGGTCCTCCACCAAGCCCAGCAGCCCCGCCGGCTGCAGCCCCCAAACCCAGTGCCCTCCCCACCCCTCCAGACAGGCATACAGGTGCCACCACCCCACCCAGGTTCCTGCAACTGAAATCACCCCACCTCTTTTGTTTCACGTGGTTGGGGAGCTGAACTTTTCCATAACTGCCGGGTCGCCCTCTGGATACAATGTTTTCTTCGTGGGACGTAGGTTGTTGTGATTAGAATCATGTACCCTGAGCATGCCTGCCTTTAACCCCCACACACTGGCCGGAGCCTGGACAGGCCAGAGCGCGGTTTCCAGACCGGAGAGGCTGGCAGGGAGGGCGGGGTGGTGCCAGCTGTGGGTGCCAGGCCTCCCTGTGCCGTAGTGTGCACAGCGTGTGCTAACGTGTGTGCTTGCAGTGTGCATGTGTGCACGTGTATGCCTGCCAAGTGTGTGTCCATGCAGGTGTGTGTGTGTGAGAGTGTGTGAATGAGTATGAATGTGTATTAGTGTGTGTGGATGTGTGAGTGTGGATGTGTGTGAATGTATGAATGTGTGTGTGTGTTCATGAGCGTGTATGTGTATGAGCGTGTGTGTACATTTGTGTGTGTCAGTGTGTATGAGTGTGTGTATGTGTAGGTCCTCACACGTGTGTGCACCCTGCCCAGCACCACACACTCAGGAATTGGTGCTTCAGGAGCCCAGGTGGGGTAGAGAGAAGGCCACGTGGCCCCTGAGGCAGCGGCCTCCCCCACAGTCATTTGTGCACTCAGCAAACACTTGTCTGGCACCTGCCATGTCCCAGGTCCCCATCCCTGCCCCCACTGGGTTCCCACTCTAGTGTCTGGTCAGTAGGGTGGGGGCATGGTCCCTAACAAGTGCCCCAGGGTGACCGTCCAGCTCATGGGGCAGGATCCAAGCCCGTGGTCCAGCGTCCCTGCCCACCATGAGCCCCCGTCTCCAGCACGGGGAGTCCTGCCTTAGCCTTAGAGCCGTTCCCTCTGCCTGGCCGCCCTTCCCTGCCTGGCCCACCAGCAACATCCACCCTGCTCTCCCAGACCCGCAGAGGCCGCAGCTACAGGTGGAGCCTCCACCCCCAGACCCGCAGCCCTCTGTTCCTGCTGCCCTGGGAGCTGCACCATAGCCCCCACCTGGTGGGTGCTACCACCCCACACCCACCCAGCAGGTATTCAGGGCCAACCCCGTGCCGCCCCAGCCGGCCCTTCCACTGAGGTCGGGGCCTGGGCCCCAAGCACCTGCCAGCGCCACAGCCCCACCACTCCCCGAGCCTCCACTCCTCATCTGCCCAGAGGGCGGGAAACACCTGCGGGATGGGGTCCTGGCTGTGAAGCAGGAGCTGTCTGTCCCCAGGCCACAACGGGTTCTCCCACCCACGGGTCCTGCAGGAGTGCAGAGGGCAGAGCAGGGTCCCTGGAAGCCCCCCGGACACAGCAACGTCTCAGCCCCGGGCAGCCTGGCTCAGCCCCATTCTCAGAGCAGATGGCGCCACTACGGGTTTGATTCTCCAGGAAGTGACTCTCTGCAGCCCCACACGGTGGTTGCTGGGATTTGTGCTCAGTGAGGAGCCCGGAAACTTCCTTGAGAGGGCCACAGGTGAGGGACCGCCTGTAGCACCCACACAGAGCGGCCGACACAGTTGCACGCCCGGCCAGCGTCCACCATCTCCAGCTGAGCAGGGCATGAACAAGCGGCCCAGGGGATCTTCTCGCGTGGGCCTCCCCACGGCATGCTGGGATTCGGGGCCCCCTCCCAGCCCTCGGTGGGTGCCACTGTGGGACCAGGACCCTGGCATGTCTGCTCCTCTATCCAGGTGGTCCTGAGCTGAATGTCCAGGAACCCGGGGCTCATGGTGACCCAACCCTGTAGGCCCCAGTACTCTGAATGAAGTGTGGCCGATGGCCTCCAGGCAGGGGCTCAGGGGGCAACTGGGCAAGAAGGGGTCAGGGAAACGGCCCGGAGATGACAACGGGAAAGCCAGGCTCCCAGCCGAGCCCCACCCCAGTGGGGGCCAGTCAGGACTCCCATGACCAAAAATAACTTGGGCCAGAGGAACGAGGAAGAGGGTGTCCTGGATAAAGGGCCAGGATAAAGGGCAGGGAGCCTCCCGCCCCTGCCCACCGGAAACTCAGGGCCCCAGCTGTCCCCTGAGTCAGGCACCCATGTCCCCAGCTGAGCCACATCCTGGCCCTGAGTCCAGGCTGCCCCCTGGAGACCCCTGCCCCCACTGGCCCAGGCCTGGGTGACCCCGAGTCCACCAAGGCGCGGCCCCAGCTGCACCGGGGAACCTGACTCACAGCTCTCCCCCGCACACTCGGGAGGGTTCCTGCTGTGGCCCAGAACCCCGCTCAAGGTCAGCAGTGGCCTTGGGCTCCGCCCCTCGGGGACCTGCATGCAGGGGCCGCAGCATCGCGTCAGGATCAGCCGCCAGATCCAGCAGGGCCCATCAATCACGAGGGTGGCCACCGCCAGCTCGGTCACTGTAACTACACGGTGGCTCGGGCGGCCCCCTATTCCTATTGGCTGTGACAGCTCAGACAAATCTGGCCCAGCCAATCCACTGTGGGCAGCAGGGCATAACGAGGGCGGGCGGCCAATCCAGGTACCTGCTGTCTGGAACCCCCGCGGCCGGGGGATGGCGGGGAGGCCGTGACCTTGTGGTCACCCTCGCTGAAGAAGCCCAGGGGCCAGGAGCCGGGCACAGAGCGGGCAGCAGAGGTTCGTGCCAGCCAGTGGAGCGGGGCTGGGCCCACAACTGTGGAGATGTATCTACAACCCCAGGAAGGGCCCCAGGACCCTGGACCGAGCGCTCGCCACTGGGGGAGCACGCACACAACCCACACACCAGGCCGTGGCCAGACACAAAGCACTTGGCCCACAACAGCCCAGCACCCCGGGACAGCCCCTCCACAAGTCACCGCGTGGCAGGGTCACGTGAGGCACCTTTGAAAACCGGGAACCCTCCTTGAAAGACAGGCCCAGGGATGGCTGAGCAAGTGAAAGGGCCTGAACTGGGAACCCGGCTCTGTTTGACAGCTGAGGTCAAGGGAGAGAGGACCCCAAGGAGATGGACGCCAGGGAGCCCCTGAGCAGGGCCAGGTCCACGCCCTCTCCTGTGGCTTTGGGGCCCCCGCCCTGGGACCAGCAACCCCAGCCTGGACAGCCCCTGAAGCTCTCCCCTCCCTGATGGGAACCCTCAATTTCAGGACCGGCGAGCTTTAAGCCCTTCCTCCAGCAAGGAGAGTCACCCCTCCACTGGCAGTGGCTGGCACAGGGTGGATGGGACAGGCGGTGGGCACCTGGCTCCCTCCCTCAGCCCTGGGACCCCAGCCTTTCCATCCACTGAGAGGCTGAGCCGCATCCCTTTCCATCTGCGCCCGATCCCGTCCACTCTCGACACCCACCCCCATCCCTGATAGATAATGGTTTAATAAGCGATCTGTTTTTTATTTAAGGGGTCGGCAGTAAAACCCAGATCACATTTCTCACTTGGTGGGTTAAAAAACCGCTTACGCTCATTTCTGCAATGTAAAGCGACACTATATCAAATCAAACATTTCCAGATGTGCCCAGCTTGCGCAGAGGTGCGGGCGGCCCCCGGCAGGCAGGCCAGCGAGTGGGAAAGGCGGGCCGGGGGCTGGAAAGCAGGCCGGAGACACCACCTACTGGCCGGCCAGGCGGCACCCGGCTCAGCTCCCTCTGCGGGTGTTTTAGATTCCTGTGGGGTGCGAGGGTCTGAGGACAGGACGCTTTCCATCTACGCGGCCAGGATCGGGTCAGGGGGCAGGGCACCCTCCTCTTCCAGGCCAGCCCCGCCACTCTGCCCAGGCTCCTCTGGCCATGTTCTGCCTCCCAGTGGCCACCCCTGCCCAGGGCAGCTGGAGGAGTGCCGGGAGAGCCCCAGGAGACAGGGGCCTGCACTGAGCGCAGACACAGTGTCCAAGACCCACTGGAAGGCCCAGAAATCGGGAGGAACCGAGAGAGGCTGGAGGGGCTCCTGAGCTTCCTCAGGCCCTCCTCATCCCCGCACGCACCCGGGAAACGGGAGTGGGTTTGTGACATCTTCCTATGGATGGGACCCCCGGTCTCCAGGAGCCCCTTGCCTTCCACACCACAGCAGGCCAGGCCACCGGGTGGCTCCATCAAATAGAAAAAGGGAGCAGGGTCTCGGGTCCCGCAAAGCCCCCAAAAGCTGCAGCCAGGAGAGACACCGGCCCATAATCCGTGCGGTGCGGCCACGCAGAGCTCACAGGCGCTGGCGTGAGGGAGCCTACCAGAGCATGTTGGGGTGAAGAGTTCCTAAAAGCCTGTCCTCTGGGGGCTCCTGGACCCACCCGGGACGTCTCTGGCGTGGGGAGCCTTGGAAGCACATTCGCTGGCAATTGCCCTAAAAAGCATTCCCGGGATTCCCCCGAAGTGTGCGGTTTTCACCCCAAATGAAAGCCAAGGCCAACTTTCAATTTCAAGATAGAGCTGTAAACTCGGGGTGTACGAAGGGTTGCCCGACCCGAGAGGAGCCAAGTTCTGTCAACAGAGATCCTTGGAAGCAAATTTGGGGATTTGGTCCAAAGCCTGTGGAATTACGTTTTGTGAGACCTGCCATTTGTCTATGTGGGTCACAGTCGGGGCTGGGTGACAGGAACCCCGTGATCCCCACCCTGCCCCTCCTTCTAGGGGATCTTCACCCCAGACACGGCACCCCAGAGCCCAGCGCCTGCCCCACTCTTTGCACCATGACGAGGAGCGGAGGGAGGGAAACTGAGGATGGACAGGAGCCAGCTGGCCCAGGAGGGGCTGCCCTGCCTGGGTGGCCCAGCCAGAGACGGTCGGGCAGAGCCAGCTGGACGCACCCTCCCCCAGCCTTCCTGCAAGGCCAGCGCTTCCCCTCCGCCCTGCAAACAGGAGGGACAGAGAGTCCTCAGGGGTATCTGAAATGCCAGACCTCCCCCTCCCCCCTCTCTATTGTTGTGTCTGCAGCACACGGACGTCTGCCAGCCGATGCCTGCAGCCCACTGGTCACTCCAAGCCCGGCTGGCGGAGCTGAAACCATGACGTCACCCAACAGAGAACTAGGGGCTCTGGGTCTCTCTCTCTGCCCTGCCCAGCACCCACATGGCTTACCCGCCCACCCACAGGGGCCATATCGTGTAGACTCTGACCTGGGGGCTGACCATCCTCCCCCCACCCCCTCTGAATTTTGCCCACCAGGGTAGAGAAGTGTCCGCCCACCTTACATCAGGGTTTTACATTTCCCAGTGAAAGGAAATTACACCAGAGAGGGAAATAGTGGACTCTGCTCTTGAGGGAAATGCCGCCTCTTCCAAGAAGTCTCCCTGGCTTAACAGCCCGTCAAGCCTGGCTCCTTCCTCCCTCCTACTCCAAGCATTTTCTTCTTTGATTCCCTTCAGGACCTCACCACTGTCCCCAGCCCTCTCTAGTCCTGGCACAGACTGTGCCTCCACCAGAGGATGTGGGCAGAGGCTGACAGGCGGGTTGGGTCGTTCTCTGTACAAAAGCTCTGCTTGCATTTTTAATAACAGCACTGGGGGAAGCGTGCTGCTGCCTGTGTCCCAAGAGGAGAGGAAGGCTCCATTTAGCAAGAATCGGGCACCCCGTTTCCACATGCACTCCCTCATCCCGCACCGCCCCAGCTCAGAGCCACCACTGCCCCTACCCAAGCCGCTCGGGGAGGCTGGGGGATGCTGTGATGGGCCCCACCTGCCCTGCTCCAGGCTCTGAGACTTCAGCAAACCCATGGGCTGCGGCCACCTTGCTTTTTCCACATTTTGTGTTTTCTCCAGGCCTCTCCCTGCCCCACAGCCACCCGCGCCGACCTTCCAGCACCGCTTCCGGCTAGACTTTCCAGGGCAGGCAGGACAGACTCGGGTGCCTCCCCGCACCTCTGCGTCCTTGTCTGAGACCGTGGGGTGAGGAGAGAGAGCCCCCACCCGCAGCCCCTGTGGGATTAAACGGGGAGGGGCAGGTGTGGGGCCGCTTCGGGCACCCAAGGGGTGCTGTTCTGTCACCGTCATCGCCATCACTGCTGTGGACTTGGTTTTGCCTATTAGCTGCCCATGAGCCACCAGTCTCACCTCTGTCCCCAGTGGCTGCCTGTCTTGGGCCTGGGCAGAAGCTGGGGAACCTGAGGAGTGGCCCCCTCTGTCCTCCAGGCCTGGGCAGCCTCGGAGGGCAAGTGGAAGGGCTTGACTCTCACCCAGGGGAGAACTTGGCAGCCCCCCCAGGATCCTTGCAGGGACTCAGAGACAAGGAGGGTCAGGTGGAGCCTTGGGGCCTTCAGGGAGGGCTTCCTGGAGGGGGCGGAACTGGAAGAGAGGGCAGAGATGGAACCCACCCGGAAAATAGCCCTGGGACAGAGGAGCCTTAAGCATCGCCTCAGGGCACCTCCCGGGGTTGTGGGGAGAAGAGTTGGGGGAGAGAGAGACTCCAACCCGGGGACAGCAGCACAGGCCACCTGGACTAAGCCGTGGCAGCTGCCGAGGAATCCAGGCCCAGGGAACTGAGGGGAGGAGGTGTCTCCTGAGCCCACATACAGGACAGCGCCACCGCCTGGAAGTCATGTTCCTTAGTTTCACTTTTTTTTTTTTTTTGAGACAATCTTGCTCTGTCACCCAGGCTGGAGTGCAGAGGAACCATCTCAGCTCACTGCAACCTCCACCTCCCGGGTTCAAGCGATTCTCCTGCCCCACCCTCCTGAGGAGCTGGGACTACAGGAGCATGCCACCACGCCCAACTAATTTTTGTATTTTTAGTAGAGACGGGGTTTCACCATGTTGGTCAGGCTGGTCTCGAACTCCTGACCTCTAGTGATCCACCCACCTCGGCCTCCCAAAGTGCTGAGATTACAGGTGTGAACCACTGCGCCTGGCAGTTTCACTTTATCTTGTAAATGAAGCTGCAGTTTGGGGCTCCACATTTTTTAGGCAAAAAATAAATAAATAAATACAAATCTGGCCAGGAGAAGTGGCTCACGCCTTTAATCCCAGCACTTCGGGAGGCCAAGGCTGGTGGATCACCTGAGGTCAGGAGTTCAAAACCAGCTTGACCAACATGGTGAAACCCGGTTTCTACTAAAACTACTAAAAATCAGCCAGGCGTAGTGGTTCGAACCTGTAATCCCAGCTACTCGGGAGGCTAAGGCAGGAGAATCACTTCAACCCTGGAGGCAGAGGTTGCAGTGAGCCGAGATTGCGCCACTGCACTCCAGCCTGGGCGACAGAGAAGAACACTGTCTCAAGAAAATAAATCCTTGGGTTGGCAGGCCGGGGAGAGCTTGCAGCTATAATAAACGGAGCTCGTACAAACAGGGTGTGTGTGGCTGGGGTTGCGAGGGGAACAGGTGCCTTTTCCTAGGCTCTGAGGAGCATCTGGAAAAGCAGAGGGTCAGCCCCGGTGCCTGGGGGCCGGGGGACATGCGTGGACAGGACAGGCTTGGCTGACCCTTCCCCACCAGCCATGCTTCTCTCGGGGCCTGCGGAGGAAAGGCCTTCTGCACGCTGTCCGCCCGGCTGAAGGTGGACGTTTGGCTCAGGCCGCCCCTCCCGCACCCCCACCAGAGGGATGAGCTGCAATTAGGAAAGTGGGAAGCAGTGGCTAGCACCCCTCAACCCAGACAGAGAGAGGCTGGAGCAGTCGTGCCCTGCCCCAAAGGAAGTCATGCTGGGGATACAGGCCCTGGTGCCTGACTTGGAGCTCATGGACTGGGATGCATCTCGGAGGTGCCTGGGCAGTGCCAGCTTCACCAGAGGCCTCACGGGGAGGACCCACTGGACAATGTTCCGCCGTCACTCCGCCTCTGCCTGACTCCCTGGTCCTCCTCCCCAGAAGGCCCCGGGATATACAAAGAAGAAAGTTGTCTGCCCAGCTGCTTCCGTCAGTCCTCCCAGGCCCCTCCAAGCTGCACAGAGCAGCCCAGATAGTGACCAAACCGAAGGACTCCCTCCAGAAAAGCATGTTCAGGAGGAATCTTCTGAGAGCTGCTGTGGCGGCCCAGCCCTGACCAGCCAAGCTGCCCGGCTGGTACCCAAAGCCCTCAGGGACCTTGTTTGTCAGGGATGAGTCACAGAGTGGCAAATTGAAGGCTGTTTTTCATATCAGCTCACCCCCCAGTTCCCTTCACCATCCCTTAGAAGGAATGTTCTAACAGTCCCTTCCAGACTTGGAGCGTTTAGTTTAGTGGGGGGAAAATATGAGACTGAGAGAGATGGGAAGCCAAGACTGGGAAGCCAAGTGCAAAAGAGGAAGTGTGCTCCAAAGTGCTTCCAGGCCAGACCTCAGCCTGAGCTTTCCTCTGTGCCCGGAGGAAGTATAGCCAGAGGAGCTGCACCACGAGGTGGAAGAATAGCTGGGCCATCCAAAGCTGTACCACGAGGAGGAAGGATAGCTGGGCCATCCAAAGCTGCACCACGAGGTGGAAGGATAGCTGGGCCATCCAAGGCTGCACCATGAGGTGGAAGGATAACTGGGCTGGGGCTGGGCTGGGGCTGGCCCGGCACCCTGGGATGAAACTCAGTCTGAATTTGCCCTTCCTGTCTGAGTTCACCTCCCCACTGGGCCGTGGAGGGGAGACCAGCCCTGGGCCAGGTGCCTGCCTTTGAGCCCAGCCCTGACATTGTTGGCTAGCAGGGTGACCCCGACCCGGCCATCTATCTTTGTGAGGCCTCAGTTTCCTTGTCTAGCTTCCACTTCACAAACTTCGTTCTCACCAAGTCCTTGCCCCAGGACTCTGGCTCAGGGCACAATAAGCCGTCACTAGAGGAGGCTGCTGGACTCCACTTTGATAGAGCTCTCTGAGGCCCCCCACTCCAGCCAGACCCTGGCAGTGGGGCCATTTGACCCCTCAAGTTTCTGCAGTAGCCTCAGAAGGCTGGAATTTCCAGGCCCCCAGGGAGTCTGGGGAGGCCCAGTCTCCAGGCGGGGTGCTAAGACAGGCTCTGGCAAGCAGGACAGCCACACACTCAGGGTGGCCTGACTGCCACCTCCCCACTGGATGCCGGCTGGGCTCAGAGCTGTAGGCCTTCTGGACAGGGCTGGGTCAGGGAGATGGTGATGACACCAGGCAGTGCCCGTTCACCCTAGCCTGACACACACCCCAGGGGGCCTGTCCACTTCCAGGCAAGGGGCTGTCCTCTCCTCCACACGCCCCTGCCCTGCCTGGCCAAGAGAGACCCCAGCTCCCCTCCCACCCTAACTCCCCCATCCATCTCCATCCTCCTAACAAGGGGCCCTGACCTCTCAGCACCCACAGCCCTCAGGGGAGAGTGTGAGACATAAAATCATCCAGTGGCCACACAGGGCCCGGTGCCTTGATGGGGAATGATGGTGGGGGGGTCAAACTCAGCCGTGGAGATCGGGGAAGGCTTCCTGGAAGAAGAGACATTTAAGTGGAGGCAAAAGAGCTGGCCAGGTGCAGCCATGGGAGGTAGGGAGAAGGACAGTCAGCATCCGGAAGACCCAATACCCAAGGAGCGCTTGCCCCGGGGGCCCCACTGCATGGAGATGCAGGGGGTTGGGCCAGGCCTGCTGCCTCCCAGCAAGTGAGGGTGGGAGCCTGGCTTCCCCTTCTATGGGAGCCGCAACAAGGAGGTCCCAGGAGGGTACAGCCGGAGCCTGGTGCATAGTGGGTGGTGCACAGAGGGTACTTGTTGAAATGAAGCGGTGAGCGCTCGTCACCAGAGAGCCTGGGGCTTCGCACACTCTGAGAAGGCCCTGAGGAGGCTCTGGGTCCCCATCTGCCCGGCCCTGTTCCCAAGGCCCCTCGTGCACAAAGACTCGGAGGAAGAGGCCATAGATGAGGGACTCTCGGCCCGCGGGCACACCACACCCTCCTCCCCATTGTGGGAAGGACGCCCCCCACTTTCCTCCCACACAGGGCAATGCCCTGACACCCCTGCTCCTGGGTGTCAGGGCAGCCTGGGTGGAAGTCCAGCTGGCACGGTCTGCCCATGGAGGGGCACTGGGCGGGGCCTTTGCTGATAGCCGCCCTGCACACCAGGCTTCCTCCGTCAAAATATTTGTAGCATTTGCTCTGCTTAAAAAACCCTAAGGTAGGAGAGTGCACTAATCTTTAAAAAGGTTAATTTATTCATAGAGATTTTGACAGCGACGTATGGCCCGGCGAGGCCATGGCCCTTCCCGGGGGGAGTGCACAAGAGAAGAGCTGGCAAAGCAGACCACAGACCTGCGACAGCATCCCCCGGGCCGGTGACAGTGTCCCCCAGGCCAGCCCACCCTCCGGCTTCGTCCCCCCGGCCGGCCCACCCTCCCGCTGCGTCCCCCACACCAGCCCACCTTCCCACTATGTCCCCCGGGCCGGCCCACCCTCCCACTGACCCTGCTGCCAGCCCGCCCGGCCCAACCTCGCCCATCTCCCCTCCCCTTGACGCCCTGCCCCACATCAGAAAATGGCTCACTCACGTTCTTGGGTGGGAAAAGGCAGAGAGCCCTGAACCCTTGGCCTCCATCCCACGCCCAGGCAGACAGCATCCATAGGTGACATGGGGCTGCAGGCCGCGGTGGTGGAGGCCTCTGGCTCGCCTTCCTTCTTGGGATCTGAGAGGTGCTGAGGCGCTCCTGTCTCCAAATCAGCCCCCAGGGCCTGGGGCTGCAAGCCCTGCCCTGGCGTGAGCACTGACCCCTCAGCTGCACCCAGGGTGTGAGGAAGCGGAGGCTGCCTTCCCCCTGACCAGGCTGCTGGGGCTCAGGGCAGTGAGGTGCTGGAGGGAGGCCAGGGGACCCCACGGGCAGGCTGGCCCCCTCACCCTACAGGTAACCAACAGCAGCAGAGCACCCACCCGTCAGGGCAGAGGGACCAGCGACCCTAGAGTTTGTGTGTTAACACTTCAGGGCAAAGAAAATGTCCCGGGGCACTTTGGATGGTCTGGAAGCTGACCACCTGTCATCCCAGCGCCCTGAGCGTGACCTTGATGGCCTCACTGACGCTCTTCCTCCCCGCTGGGCTTTCGGGGCACTGGGAGAGATGGCCTGGTCTATGTTCCCTGGCTCTGTGAGCACCAGACCCTCGTGGCCTCACCTCCCTCCAGCCTCAGAGCTCTGGCCACTCCAGCCACCCACACTCAGGACTGGCTCCACCCCAGGGTCTTTGCACAGGCTCCCCTCTGCCCAGGACTTCTGACCAGACCTCTCATGGAGGCTCAGCCTCAGCACTCCAGCCTCAGCACAAACACAGCCTCTTCCAGGAAGCCCTCCTGCCTCCCCATGGAACACCCTCGATCCAGGACCCTGTATTTCGGTTTTTTCTCCAACCTCCTCTGAAAGGTGTTTGTCCACTCGCCTTTTGTCAGTCTGTGGCTAGCCTGGCCAGGCGGCTCCCATGCAGCTGGAACAGGGGCTCTCCTTGGTGGCCGTACCCTCAGGTCAGGACTGGTGAGTGACTCCGGGTCCAGGTCTTTCCTTTCTGCAAAATGGGTCAATGGCTCTGTCCAGGCCAACCCTAAGCACAAGGGAGGCTGAGTAGACAGCATGTGATGTCCTGGGGTCATTGTGGCCCTCCTCGCTGGGCTGGCGCCAGCAGCTCCTCCCCCTGCCCAGGTAAGGCCAGAACCCCTGTGTGGGCACCAGGCCCCCTCCGGCCGCTCACCCTAGGGCCCCACCCAGCCTGTGGGCACCTATCCCACACCCCGAGTCCACACCCTGAGTCCCAAAGGCCCTGAGTCCCGAAGGCCGCAGGTGCTGCCCAGCCGTCATCGAGCCCAGCCTGCCCCAGCTCCCCCGCTCAGAAGCCTCTCTGCTGTCCTTGAAACGCAGGGCGGCAGCCACGGGGTATGGGAGACAGATGCGCTCTCCTGGGCCACGGTAAACAGGCGGCGAGGGGCGGGGATTGGGTTACGCCGGTGAAATATCGTAAAATAAATAGAAGGACGGTTGGTGTACTTCAGGTAAATTAGCCTGATTCAAGCTGTCAGCTTGAGGGAGTCTAAATAAACACAGCTTGCCGCCTCTTCCCGGCGTAGGAAGGGGCGAGGACGCCGCTGGGCAGGGCTGCCGAGCTAATCCGTCAACCTTCGAGCCGGCAGGCGGCCTCAGCCAGGAAGACCGGGGTGCTCCCAGCCCCACCGTGGAGGGGCCCCGCTCGGCCAGAAGCACCCCCTGGCCTGTGGCTGGTGTCCCTGAGCCACTGTCTTCCCTCTGCGTGGGGCCTCCCGTCCGTCTCTCTGGATGCCAGGCTGCAGGGTGGGAACGGGCATGAGTGAGCTCTGGATATCGGGGCCCCTGCAGGTCTGGGAGTGTGCGGCCAGCTGCAGGGCCCCTCCATGTCACTGCGCGGTGGGATAGGGTGCAGATGCTCGGAGGCTGCCCAGCTGGGGTGGGGGTCTCAGGAAATGCCTCACCTTCCAAAGCCCAGGTTTCCTATGCAGTGAGACGTGGGTACCACAGAGCACGTGGGCCTGAAACCAGGTGATCCCAGAGCCCCTGGCACGGCACGGCTTGCAAGGAGCCCTGGATTCCAGTGGAGGCTGCCCCGAGGCCGGCGCGATGATCACCGCTTCAGAACCAGCCACCTCCTGCCCAGCACCAGATGGCAGGACTGAGGCCCCGGCAGGAGGGACAGGACGAGGCCTCTGGACGGTCACCTACCTCACCACCCAGGGCTCCTGGGCAGCCAGATTCGGGGGATTCACCTTTCTACAGCAGCCTCTCCAGGCCAACCTGGTCCAGGGTCTCAGATCAGAGCTGCCAGGATAACCCCTGGGCCCTGAGCGAGGCCTCAGAACCTCCACCTCCCCGGCACGCTCCCTCCCTCCCTCCATCTCTGTCTGTCTCTGTCTCTGTCTCTCTCATCCCTGCTCCTCCTCAGAGCACAGCTGCGCCTCCACCTCCCTTGCTTGGGCAGTGCGGCCAGCACAGGGCAGGCACAGCTGGCTTGAAGGCTTGGCTGGCACTGGCCCCGGGTCCTAGGCCGCCCCTTGTCCTCGGGGCCTTGGCTGTCTCACGGCTTGGGCTGGGCTGTGAGAAATCCTCCTGTGACCAATTCTGCAGACACAACTGCCCACCAGTGCTGGGCACAGACGAGTCCACGGTCCCCGTTCTTCCCTCAATCAGGGAACCCTCAACCTGCCAGCCCAGAGCCTCTCAGAGGGGCGCTGCAAGACCCCCGCCTGTGTGACAAGTGGGCCCAGGAGGGTTTGCCCTCTGGACACAGCCCCAAGGGGGTCTGAGCCACATGAAGACCCCTGAACCCTCTCCTGGGAGCTGGATCCGGCTCTGCCTCCAGGAGCCCTGGCCAGAGGTGTGGGCAGAGGAGTCTTTGTGGGGGTCTCTTGACCCGTGGAGCCCACCGGCCTGGCTAGGGTCTGTTACTCCAGCCGAGCTTCCCGGGAGATCTATATTCCTCCCCTCTGTGTCCTCCCCACAGTCTCAGGGGGCTCTGAGCTTCAAGGGGAGTGGCATCAGAGCGGGTACATGGAGGGTCTGTCCGGTCAGGCACTGGCACCCCCCTAGGAGAGGGTGTGACTGAGCACACATCAGCCCTGGCGCCGGCCCCACCCTGCAGGCCCCCCATCAGCGCCCCTGCTGGAGCCCCCCACCCAGGCTGCCTGGGGACCCCTCACAACAGCAGCTGTCTCTGAAGAGTGTTTGGTAGCAGTTTATAGGCTGGGCGGGTGCTGGGTCTTCCCCACGCCACACTCGCTGGCCTTTTGAAACAGTGCCCTTGACCAGAGGCGCTCACTGCTGTGAGAGCTGCTGGCTCTCCCGAGGTGAGGGGCAATGGAGGAGGCTGCCAGCCATGCCGCGGCCCCTGCCCCCACTGACCCGCTCACTGTTGGCCACCTGCAGCCAGCCCAGGAGGCGATGTCACCCGAGGTTAATGCCAAACCCAAGACCATCAGGTCCTGAGGATGGGAGCTTGGAATTCTGGGCCCTCCTGGCCAGGCGATTTCTGGGGAGGGATTTTCAGATGCCCCCGCGGCCTTGACCTTGGTGCGCTGGGAAGCTGTGAGCAGGGGCTCCCCTAGACCCTCTGCCACTTGCCGGGAGCCCGCTGACTAACGATATTTGAATGTGCAGAGTGGTCCCAGCTCACCTCACATGCACCCCCCACAACCCTCCTTAAGTCCCCTGAGCCGGCATGCAGGGCCAGGGAAGGCCAGCAGGACTGGGGGGCTGGGCCAGGGGGGCAGCACTGGAGGTGCTCAGGGCGGGCGGTAGGAAGTGGCTTGATCTCCAGGATGGAAGTTTGTTGATATACATTTCCTTTCCTGGAGAAGCTGCCGTCCGTCTTAATTCAGGGAAGCAGGCTGGAGTCAGCCGCCCCCAGAGCCAACCCCGCCCTCAGGGAGTTGGGGGTGGGGGGTCAGGAAGAGACGCCCGGGGCTTCGCCCACCTGAGTGGAGCCCAGCTAAGCTGTCCAGGGGCCGCCCCACTGGCGCCAAGGCATCACCGGTGGCCCCAGACCTGCAGCTCCTAACGCTGTGCCCTTCAAAGTCAGCGTTTTCTTCTCAGACCCCTGCAGAGACGGGGGCCCCTGGCTGCGGCCTGTGTGTGGTGTGGCCTTCCTCGGCCCCACCCGGCCTGAGGGGACCCTGCCTCCAAAGCTGGGCCTGGCTTCCCAGGGTCCCCTCCCCAAAGGCTGTGGGGCTGAAGGAAGCAGGGTCCTCGCTCAGGAATGCCTCACGGTGCCTCCTTGTGGGATGTGGGGTTTGGGGTGAATGTGGCCTGGCTGGGGCCTCGGCTCGCCCCCTTTGCCAACACCCCTGCCATGGCCAGCACTCTCCCCGTGGGCAGCACCCTTATGGCCACCCCCCGTGGCCAGCACCCCCCGTGGCCAGCAGCCCCAGCTCAGATGCACTCCATCCTCTCCTGCCCTCCCTGGAGCAGCGGCTGAGGCCCCTTGGGGTGGAGTTTCTGGCGCCTCTGCTGCTTTCCAGTCTTCATTTCTGAGCAATACTGAGGGCCATGGAGAGGCCGGGAGGTTGGAGCTGCCCCAGGGACAGGCCCCCAGCTCGCCCAGGTGTGGTGTATCTGGGCGGGGCTCCTGAAGATGGGGGCCACTCAGGTGGTTGGAAGTCAGCATCTTGGGCTCCCCTTAAATCTCTCAGCGTCTTGGGGTGGGTGAGTGCTCACTGGGGGTCCCAAGAACAGGTCGGCTGAGTGTTGGTTCCCAGCTCCCAGGGGTCAGCTTGTTGTCCCCCCAGGGAAGTGCTGGGGGCTTTACCTCCAGAGGCTTCTGGGACCCAGCAGCCCCTTTATTCATGACCCCATCTTGTGACCCAAAAAGGCTCAGTGGTCCCCAGTCTGACATAAAGCCACCCCCGAGAGCCTTGGTCTCCCCCACTCCTGGGAAGTGCCTTGCGGGGCCGTGGATGGAGGCCGGTCCCTATCACCCCATCCAGGAAGCACAGCAGATGTGAGGAGACGGGCGGGGGCCCTGTCCAGCAACAGCCGCCACCATGGGCAATTAGTTAACATCAGCGCACTCAGAGCTGTCCAGCCGGAGGGGAATCGGGTACTGATTGCGGCTACAGCTAACAAATTGATCACGACCTCAGTGCCGCTCTGCGAGTCTGCAGTTCAGAGCCCAGCGCGCTACTGGTTCCGCCCCCAAAGAGCAGAATCTCCCAAACCCTGATCGGCGCCACCTGGAGGCTCACGCCAAATTTAACAGATGACACAGGCTTCTGGTCCAGCTCATCAGAGGCGGGGCCTCGGCCCTCCCATGTGCCAATGCTGGCCGGGCACTGGGGTCGGAGGGGTCACTCAGACGTCCCGAGGTGTGTGAATCCAGAGGCACTTGGGACTCTCACTTTGCCTCATAAAGAAGTCAACACCATCGCCCTTCAGAGACTGGGCTGCATTCACAGTCGGGTCACTGCCAGCCTCGGAGGCCAGATGGAGTCTGTTTGCAGAGGCTACTGGAGCCCGGGAGCAGGTCTGTCCGCAGGCTGGGGCGTCCCGCCCCTGCAGCCCCGTGCACAGATGCCAGCGGCGTCCCGGCTCCACGCTGCAGGTCTGGGCACCTCTCGAGCAAGGACCTCCTCCTAGGGGCCACAGGCGGGAGGTTCCCCTTCCCGGATCTGAGGTTTTAACTGGAAAAAAACTGTCCCCCAAGCAGTGAGGAGTGTCTGCTTTGGCACAGGTGGGTTTTCACCTGGGGCCACCCTCTCTGCCGCCCTCCCCAGCTTCAACAAGCTGGGCTTTTCTCGGGGAGAGTGGTACACCAGGGGCAGCCAGGGGATCTGAGGACAGGGCCTGCCTGCCGGGCAGAGATGCTGGCCTCTGGTTGACCAGGTGAGCTGCTCCCTTGCAGAGGCTGTGCCAGGGGCTCTGGAGCGGCCCAGGGCCGGGTGGACCAGGCTCGCCACAACGCCACCAAAGCAGGGAGGAGGCTTGTCTGACCCCAGAGCCTCCCTTCCGCCAGCTCCCTGCGGGGACGGGGCACTTCCTAATTTGGCCCTGCTCTGGCCATGCTGACTTTAGGGAAAAGCCAGCTGTGTTTGGCTCAAGAAGGGGCCCCCAGACACAGAGCCCCCGGCAAGCCCCCCCGAGACACAGAGCCCCCAGCAAGCCCCCCCTAGATGCAGAGCCCCTGGCAAGCCCCCCAACAGAGACCCTTTCAAGCCCCCCCAAGAAGCAGAGCCCCCAGCAAGCCCCCCTAGACGCAGAGCCCCCGGCAAGCCCCCGCCAGACGCAGAGCCCCCGGCAAGCAGCAGTGTCTGCCCTGGGAAGGAGCCCGCTGGGGCCTGGGCGAGGCTCCCAGAAGAGCGGGACTTTCTCAAGGCCCAAGGCACCGCCCGTGAGTGCGAGGCCAGGACCACCGGGCTGGTCTCTGGAAACTTCCCTCGGAGGAGACTCCACCCAGGACTGAAGGACCCCCCAGGTGAGCGCTCCATGTGCTCCCCTCAGTGAGTCCTGCCCAGGGCGTGGGTTCTCATTGCACCTCCTGGGCCTCCCGCCAGCGCCCCCCGCCCCTGACCACTCAATGAAACCACGGAGCCGGGCCACACCACAGTGGGGAGGAGGCTTGTCCGATCCCAGAGGCTCCCTTCTGCCAGCTCCCTGGGGAGACGGGGCCCTGGGCTCAGCCGCTAAGTCCACCTGCTCCCGAGTGTCCTGGAGGGCTGGGAAACAGCCCAGGGGAAAGCACTGCCACCCCCAGGTCTTCAGGCCAGAGGAGAACAGCCCAGCGTCACAGGGAAACCAGGTTTGCTCACCGCCCGGAGATGGGGACGAACTCGGCTGTCGGGGTGTCCCCAGCACTGGGAAACCCCCGGTGACTTGCTGCCGTGTTTGGTTTTGTTTAATTTTTAGATCAGTGAGGAAGAAGCAAAACCCTCAGAACACACTGTTCGGCCACCAACAACGGGAGGGTGGTGGCCTCTCCCGGGACATCGCCGAGAGGAGGCTCGCCCACCTCGGTGGCACGCCGGGGTGTCCACAGCGACGCTGAGCTGGGCGCCCGGCCTGGTGGGGCTCAGTGGGAACAAATGGATGCCTATGGCAAGAGCCCTTCAGCCACCTCCTCCTGACTGTCCCTCCTGACTGCTGGGAAGAATTCCGGGATAGCCCTAAGCAGGCGGTTTCAGCGGAGGGCGTCCTGCTGGCCTGGGGGTGCCCTCTGTGTGTGGCACAGTCAGCCCCTCCGCCCCTGGCTAGGGCTGGGCAGAGAGCGGGGAGCAGTCAGGTGCCTTTTGGAGGTCCAAAGACCCCCATCTCTGCTATGTGGGTGACAGTCAGGCGTGGCCACCCCTTCTTAGGGGCATTCCCGGGCCGGGCAGTGCGGACGGCAGAAACTGGCCTGGTGGAGGTCCCAGTGGCAGAGGTGGGCAGAGCCTTCACGTCGTTCGAGCTGAGCTGGTTACCGCCACTTGCGGCCTGAGGAAGCTTCGTCACCCCTGCTCAGGGCCTGGCACACAGGACCCCGTGCTATGCTGACCCCGACCCCTGCACCCCCATAGTATCTCGGGGTGAGCCCTGCTCTGTCCACGTTACAGATGAGGAGGCGCAGGCAGAGACCTCCAGTGGCTGTCCCAGGTCACCCGGCGCAGGGGCTGAACCAGGACCCTGCTTGGGGCCACTGACTCTGGGCCATCCCCCACCCTGTCCTCCAGGTCTCCACCATCCCTGACTCCAGGGGGCACCAACCGTGACTCCAGAGGTGGGTGAGTGCACAGGCAGCCGCCCCTCCACAGGGAGCTTCCCGGTCACAGCCTCTAAAGTCAAGGTTTTCGCGGGAAAACTGTCCTCCAAGCCGTGAGGCCAGAGCCAGGGGTCAGGGGTGGCTTCATGACGGCAGGCAGGCAGCCTGTCTCGGGACTCCCTGAGCCATCCCATCTGCGACGTGGGTGGAACAGCACCCACCCGAGGACGCAGCCACAGCTCTCGGGCCTGGCTAAGGAGGGGTCGGCCAGGGGTCTCCTCTGAAGTGACTAGAGACACTTCCTCCCTCCTTCCCCCTCCTTTCCCCTCCTTCCTTCCCTCTTTCCTCTCCCTTCCCCCTCCTTCCTCCCCTCTTTCCTTCTTCCTTCCTTTCTTTCCCTTCTTTCCTTCCTCCTCCATCCTCTTTTCATCCTTCCTCCTTCCTTCCTCCCCTCCTTCCTCCTTCCTTCCTTCTTGCCTCCCTTCCTTTCATCCTTTCTTCCCTCCTCCCTTCGTTCCTTTCCCTCCCTCCCTCCCTTCTTTCCTTCCTTCCTTCTTTTCTTCCCTCCTTCTCCTCCCTCCCTTCCTTTCACCATCCACTGATGCCAACATGAACCAGTGGGTATTTATTCATCCCTGGAACTATAATCCAACGTATGCCTTTTGTGGCTCACCTTCCAGCTGCGGCCACCGGGAGCCCTCTAGGGCGGCTCAGGCTCCTGCGTTCCTCAGCCATCCCCGCCCCATCGCTCCTTATCCCTCCTTATCTCCTGGCACCACAGGGGGCCCCAGGCTCATCTCCAATTTTCCCCGGGCAGCCCTAGAGCCCCCCCTTCTCCACAGATCTCTGGCCCCTTCACTGGAGACGGTATCAGAAAGGGGATCAGGGTGCTGGGTGTGTGCCTGGCCACAGGGGTGTCCCCGCTGGGCCTCTCAGCAGGTACCACAATGTAAAACATGGGTGCATGCCCACCCGGGCGTGCATACATGTGTACACCACCCTGCGTACCGACAGGTCAGCATGCCTATGTACACAAACATCCCAACGTGTGTCTGAATGGGCTGGTATAACACACATACACCCCGCAATAGCACAGGTACACAGCATCTGTGTCCATGCCTCCCTGTGCACGTGTGTGCAGGTACATGTGGACACCAAGCCATGTGGGCAGCTCACAGGTCCATAGTTGCCAGGGTGATTTTTAACAGGGCTATGGGAGAGACGTGTTCACGCCCTCAGGGAGTTGGGGACAAAGGCACAGATCTGGGGGCTAAGTGGGTGCTGACGGAGGCAAGAGAGATGCTTGGGGTCAGGAAGCCAGTGGGGATGTTGCACGTGGGGGTTTAAACTGAACTCCAGGGACGGATGGGGTGAGAGAGGCCGGCGTGATGGGGGATTCTGCAGGGCAGGCCTGGCAGGACCTGGAGAGAACACGTTTGTAGAACTAGAGGGGGGGGCCCGGTGGGGAGGGGGCGAACACGCCAGGCACAGACACAACCTGTGTCCCCCTCAGCGTTTCCTGCCACTTGATTCGGAAACTAGTGAACGCCAGGGAGCGCGCAGGGCAGAGGGCGTCTCCACCGAGGCCGAGGGTGTGGGCAGAGGGAGCCCGGGCGGGGGCGGGAGAAGGCCGAGTCCTAGAGAAGCCACCAGCCCGGGTTTGTCTGATGTGTTTCTCGTGTCTAGCCTGGGATTGTGGGCTTTTGGGGAAAATCCCAAAAAGGGGTTACGGGAACTCTCTATATTACTGCTTTATTGCTTCTCTGTCCATCTAAAATTATTCCAAAACAAAAACTTATGTTAAAAATCACTTTGATGCCGTCGGCACTCAAAATCTAGACACTCACTGGGGTCCCAGCAGCTCCCGAGGCTCCCCGTCAAGTCTCGGAGCACCCACTGTGTGCAGGACGCTGGGTGCTCTTGGGAACCGAGGCCCAGATATGCATAAGGCCAGGACCCCAGGGACTGAGGCAGCCCCCGATTCACAGAGGACACCAGGCTCCAGCCACCGCCTGGTGAGCAGCCCCAGTGAACCCCAGGATTGTGAGGGCCTCCTGTCCTTACCTCAGCCACGCCAGACCCACGATGTCACCAGCACGGCATCCCCTGCCCCAATACAAAGGGGCCCTTGGCTGTGGGTGGGTCCCTGAAAAGCAAGGGCCCCACCCAAGCACCGGGTGGGGGTCGCAGTGACCTCCAGGGGCCCAGCGCTGAGCTCAGCCCTGCTCCCCAAGCAAGGAGGCGTCCGTTGGTGGGAAGCACAGCAGGAAGGGAAATGTTCGGCCCCATTGCCAGTGAACCCCACTTATGGCTGTCTAGCGCGTCTGTGACTTTACCAGCAAAACTCCGCCTGCAAATCCCCACGAGCTGGGTCCTTGATTAATGCTAATGGTTTTTCTCACCAGCTGTGAAAATGCATTTTCCATAATTTAGTTGTCATTACAGGGGAAGGATTGATAAAACACATGCACAAACCTCAGGCTTGGAGGGCCCGGAGGGAAGCAGGAGGAGGCCAGGAGGGAGCTGGTTCTGCCTGTGAAACACGGGCACAGGTGCCCAGCCACACCCAGTCACCCGGCCGCTGGCTCCCAGACCAGGGCGACATGGTGCTGCCCCCGCCCTCATGCACCGCTCCACGCAGGGCAGGGCACAGACCTCCCCGGGGCTCCGAGCGTGGGCCTGGGTGCAGGACAAGCAGCGGCCCCCAGGCAGGGACCAGCCCTCCTGCCTCTCCTGGGTATAGGACCACTGGGCAGCATCTACTGGGCAGCTCCAGGCCCCACCTCAACGCACCCACCTCACAGATGAGGAACTCGAGGCCGGAGGACCCAGCAGCTCCTGCAGCTCAGCCGCAGCTGGGGAGCTAAGCAGAAGTCAGGCTGCTGTGTCGGCTCCACACAGCTCTGTGCCCCCGCCTCCCGCTGGCGAGGGCTGGGGGTCTCACTGCCTTACCTTCCGAGGAAACGGAAAGAGAAGAAGGCAGGTTCTGAGACGGAGGGGACCTCGACCCATGGCCCAGTCGCAGTAGAAGGAAGAAAAGAAGGAGAGAAGGGGAGATGGAAGGAGGGAGGGACTGGCCTCTGCGTGAGGTCTGAGGACTGTGGCCCCAGCCCGGTGTTTAAGCTACTCCTGACCTCTCGGGGTGAGGCCACCTGCCCCCGCCATGGAAACACCCAACTTGGCAGACATTTTTGTTCACAGTTTTTGCTTAAGGAAACTATTATCAAAGTCACAGAGACCAGAGTCCAGGAAGGAAGGAAGGAGGGAGGGAAGACACGGCCCTGGCCCCAGAAGGGGGTGGGGGGACACCCAGACCTATCATTTGAGAGCGCCTTTGACGATCCCAGCAAAGCAGAGGTCACGGGCTGCGCAGGCACTGCAGTCTGGGTCCTGCCATGGCCTCGGCCAAGAACGAGAACCCAAGTGGCCGGGCCAGTGGCCGTCCCCCGCCCCTCGCCCCCAGCCCCCGCTCTCCCCTGACCTGCAGGCACAGCCGGGGCAGGGGCCCCCCAAAGTGGTTTCAAGCACAAATGAGTATCTGAAAAGTGCGTCGGGGCGGGGGTGAGCAGGGGAAGACGGAGCAAAGCCAGCGTCGAATCAATTAGCGTGCGTTTTCCGAGCTCCGTTGCGCTCTGCCTTCCATTAGCGAGTCCTCGTCCCCGCTGCAAGCCCAGAGCCGCGACGCGGAAGCGTTCTCCTCGTTTTAATCTTCACCGAGCCGGCCTTTCGCCTCCAGCCCGTCTAATTGAAACTAATCTTCGTGGGCAAGGCCTGTCTCTCCTCCTAATCCTCCTCCGAGGAAGTTCACATGGTCCCAATTACAGCCGCACCGGCCCTTTCATTCCCGGCCTCGCCTGCCTCTGCCAGCCTCGGGTTTTGAAAGTCTGCGTTATTAACTCCATGCTTGCGAGTTCCCGCCTATTACGGGCCGAGAGATGCTATCGCGGCTGCCCAGGGATAAGGTTACCGCGAAGGCATTTTGTGGATTACGTTTCGCACGAGGCGACACAGGGCAAGATAGCGCAGAACCCGTGAGCTCCCCGGGCGGAGGGCGAGCCGGGGGAGGGTTGGCCCAGGCCCAGCTCCCCAGCCTGCAACCTGCAGGGTGGAGCATTGAGGAGGATTCTGGAAGCTTCCTGGAGGGGCAGAGAGGAAGAGCAGGGGAGTGGGGCCTCCCCAAGGAGCACAGCACCCGCTGCGGAGCCCGCGCGGCCCCTCCAGCCCCCCATGGGAGGCTGCTAAGAGGGAGCCGGGGTCCCTGGAGCCGGGCTCCGCATTACAACAAGCTGAACGGAAATCCCACATTTCCAGGCTGCCGAGAACGTCAGGTTTCCCTGCTCCAGGCTGGAATCCCACGCCACCATGTGGGCACGCAGTGACCGTGGCTGATCAGACCTCAGATGGCAGCGGGGATGTCTCTCATTAAACTTTTTAAAAAGAGAAACTGCAATAATGATCACTTAATGAAAGCAGTTCCTTAAAGAAAATTCCCCACCTCCGGGATAACAGAAGGAAAACAACGCAATGGGCCTCTGGCAGGGCCCTCGGGGAGGTAACAGGGCGTGAGAGACGACCCCCCAGCCCCCAAACTGACCAGACCCCACCCCAGACTCCAAGCAGAGTGTCAGAGGCGGTGAAACTTGGCCGAGGTAAGGACAAGAGGCCCTCGTGGCCCTGGTGCCCACCGGGGCTCCTTTCTAGGCATGTGGCTGGAGCCTGGTGTCCTCAGTGAGCCGGGGGCTGTCTCAGTCCCTGGGGTCCCGACCTCATGTGTGTCTGGGCCTGGGTTCCTGAGACCACCCGATGCCCTGCACACAGTGGCGCTCTGAGACGCGGGGAAGAGCCTGGGGAGCCTCCAGGACCCCCCTCGTGTTTGGACTGGTGCCTACTGTCTGCCCATCACCCTGCAGGGCCTGGGGCAAGGCTCTGCCATTCTTGACCCTAATGTGTGGCTTGCGGACTGAATTGGGGACTTAAAGCTGGAGGGGCATCCATCCTCATCCGTCTCCTCAACCTGTGCACTCCACCCGGCACCCCCGGTTTTTTCAGAAGAGCTCACAGAGCAGAAAGAACTCCACACAAGAAACTCCACCCTACCGACACCCCATGGAGTGGGACCCCCCATGCTCTCCTGGAAGCCCCTCACACCACTGTCCATCGAGGCAGGGCACAGAGCTCCGGCTTCCAGGCCCAGCTGTGAAACCGTGTGCAGAGCTGCCCCTGTGACTAGGACACCCAGGCTGAGATGACAGCACGTCAGGACGCTGCCCCTCCTCCTCACTCTGCGTCTCCCGGTGCCCACTGTGCTGCCCGGCTGGACCAGGGTTCTTTGAGCTGGCTTCAGAGTTCTTTCCCCTCCAATAGCATCTCCTACAGGGAGGCCCATGGGGCTTACCCCGACAACCAGCACCAAGCCTGGCTTTCTCTCCAGCATCACGGAGCCGGAACTGCCACCTGGGCCAGGTGAGGACAAGGTAAAGGAACACCCCGTGGCCCTGGCCAGCCCGGGGCCTGGGGCAGGATGTGCACTGCGCCCCTTTCAGGGGCCTCTCCCCTCCCTGTCACCCGCCAGACCACCTTCCAGCTTTCTAGTCTCTGCTGCAGGCCTGCCTCCTCTGGGCAGTGTCTGGGGCCCCCGGCAGGAGCCGGTGGTGGTCCCAGGTCCCAGGAGTCAGCCACATGCATGTGAGTCTCAGCTTCAGATGGGAGTGGACCCCTAACCCAGGACCAGACGCCCCACACAGGCTATGTCTGCAGCACCTAGGTCACTGTACAGAGCTGGACACGGTGGACACCGGTCACCGCCACAGCTCAGTGCAACTTCCTGGCCGGGAGGGGCAGGCAGGGGGGACCAAGTGAGGATGAGCAGGAGGCCACAGAGATCGTGGTCAAGGCTGGAAAGGAAAGGAGAGGAAAGAACAGGAAGGGAGAGAAAAGGAGAGGAAAGGGAAGTCACAGCTGATCTATAGTGTACATGTGTTGTACACAATAATGATATGCAATTTTTATTTGCCAGCTTAGAAGTTAAAACAAATTTTTTTGACTTGCTCTGTCACCCAGTCTGGAGTGCGGAGGTGTGATTTTCAGTCACTGCAGCCTTGAACTCACAGGCTCAAGCGATCCTCCCACCACAGCTACCTGCGTAGCTGAGACCACAAGTGTGCACCACCACACTCAGCTAATTTTTGTAGAGATGGGGTCTCATTGTGTTGCCCAGGCTGGTCTCAAACTCCTGGGCTCAAGTGATCCTCTGCCTCAGACTCCTAAAGTGCTGGGATTGCAGGCATGAGCCACCATGCCCGGCCATAAAACTTTTTTTTAAAGGAGAAAAAAGGGAAATCAAAATGATTGACAATGCCACGTGCTGACAAGGTTGTGGAGACACTGGAAGTGAGCACCCCACGCACAGCCGTTTCGGGAACGCACTGGGCAGTTTCCTGTGAGGTGAAGCCTACACTTATACCGCAGGACCCAACATTCCACTACCGGGTGTTTACCCGAGAGATGAAAACAGGTGGCCGCCAAACAACCTGTAGGTCAATCTTCAAAGCAACAGTATTCCAGCCCTACACTGGAAATCACCCGAACGACACCAAAAGGCTAATGGATAAATGGCCTGTGGTTCATGGTAAACTAGACACATGCAACACATACAGTGTGGGGTTTATACAGTGGATAAGCTGTGTGGGTGTCTCACGGATACAATGTGGGGTGTATACACGGGATAAGGTGTGTGGGTATATCTCGTGGATACAACGTGGGGGTGTATACAGTGGATAAGATGTGTGGGTGTCTCTCATGGATGCAATGTGGGCTGTATACAGTGGATAAGGTGTGTGGGTGTATCTCGTGGATACAATGTGGGGATGTATACAGTGGATAAGATGTGTGGGTGTCTCACAGATACAATGTGGGGGTGTATACAGTGGATAAGATGTGTGAGTATCTATGTAAATTATGCCTCAAGAAAGTTACCTAAAGTTTTAAAATTCAACAGGTGAAGTGAAACCCCTGGCTTCTGTCTGCACTCAAAGTGAGGGGACCCAACCCTCTGAGTCCCGGCCTCAACCCGGGCAGCTCACATAATAAGCTCTCAGCCTCCGAGGACTTTGGGGACTAGGACCTTGTCCTCAGATTCCTCAGAGAAGCTGAGCACCCAGAGCTGCCCCTCCTGGGTCCCCTCCTCCTCCCCAGTCACTGGCCCCAGAGAGACCCCCTCTCTGGGTTCATCCTCTGCAGTGTTCAAACAGGCCTGTGAGGAAGTGGCCCATCCCTACCCATGTCCTCAGCCCTAAGGAGAAGGGAGAGCTAGCTGCATGCGTGGAGAGGCCTGCATGGGTGAAGATGGCTGCATGGGTGGAGACGACCCTGCAGCCTGAGACTTGAGGCAGAGGTGACAGCAGGATGGCATCCTGGCATGGTGATGGCATCCTGGCATGGTGGTGGCATCCTGGCACAGTGGCAGCCCCTGGCCAATCTCAGCCTCACCCCCATGTGGCAGACAAGAACTCGCTGCTCCTGTCTCCTGATGAGAATCCCAAACCTCACCAGGGCTGCCCTAGGCAGAGGGGCACGTTCCCCCGCCCCTGGGACATTTCCCAGCCGCCTTGGAGGCTGCCCCAAGCCCTTTGCTGGCTACAGGGGTGAAGAACAGAATGTGGAGCCCACAGCCGCAGAATAAGCCGGGAGATGAAGAAGCAAACAAGCAAAGCCAGGCGCACTTATCTAGAAGGAAACGAGCCAAGTGTGGCGGGGACTCACCAGGGACACGAAAAGCAGCTCCATGGTGGTGGCATGAGGCCGACTCCCAAAGCATAGGAAGGTGCTGGCCAGGCACAGGCGCTCTTTCACTCTGCAGTGCCAGGGACAGGAGTGGGCCATCCCAAACATGCCCAGAGGCAAGCAGACAAGACGGGGAGGGCCCTCCACCCCTCCCCGTGTGCTGAGCTGACACACTTTACCCAGCACTGAGGGAGTCTCCAGGATCCAGGACTTTCCATGTTAAAACCAGGACAGTCCTGAGCAAACTGGGCTGAGCTGGTCACACTGGGGTTTCTCCAGTTCGAAAAGGGCCATTGGGTGCATAGAAAGAAAACTGAATTCTGCCGAGATGGCTCTAGCTCCCACCCATCCCCTTCTCCATGGAGAGAGATTCTCTTGTGTCTCACTCTGCCATGTGTGGCCAGCTTTTACAATTGGCTAATGGGATCATCAGGGATTGGGACAGGTGAGAGAAGATGGGTGTGACAGACTTCATGGTTCCTTCATTCAATATGTAAATGTCGTAAGCACCAGCTGTGTGCCACGTGCCATCCTCAGCACTGAGATGAAACAGGCAGGGGCTTGGCCATCTCAGGAGGAGGGCAGTGGTGTGTCCCAGTAGGTAAGACCACAGCAAGGCTGGGGTGATGGCTCTGCCAGGGGTGTCTTCCCAGGTAAAAATGAAGATGCCCCTTAGTGCCTGCTTCTGACTTTTATTATTTTTTGAGAAGAGTGACTAGTCACAAAGGTATGAAGAGCCAGCATGTCCAGGGAGTGCACGTTTTTGCACATGGCTAAGAATTTTCCCTCCAGGACATGGTACCATTTGAGCATCACACCATGGGCTCATGACCTCTGTTTTTCAAAAATATCTTCCCTCAAGTCCTAATCAGAGCAATTAGACAAGAGAAAGAAATAAAACGACATCAGAATTGGAAAAGAAGAAGTTAAATTATCCCTGTTTGCAGACAACATGATATATATATACATATATCCCTAACAATACTACCAAAAACTATTGCAACAAATAAAGGAATTCAGTAAAGTTGCAGGATACAAAACCAACATGCAGAAATCAGTAGTGTTTCCATGTACTTAATGACAAACTACTGAACAAAGAAAGAAAAACAATCCCATTTATAATCGTTACAAAAAATTAAAATTATTAGGAATAAATTTAGCCAAGGAGATGAAAGACATGTACACTGAAAACTATAAAATGTTGATGAAAGAAATTGAAGAAGCAGCATAAATGGAAAGGTAACCAATATTCACGGATTGGAAGAAGTAATATTGTTAAAATGTCCATATACCCAAAGTGATCTACAGGATCAATGCAATTCCTATCTAAATTCCAATGGCATTTTTCACCAATTGAGGGAAAACAACCCAAAAATATGTATGGAACCACAAAAGACCCAGCATAGCCAAAGCAATTTGATCAAAAAGAACAAAGCTGGAGGCACCACAGAGCCTGACTTCAACATATACTGCAAAGCTACAGTAAGCAAAACAGCATGGCACTGGCATACAAATAGACACATCAACCAGTGGAACAGGATAGAGAGCCCAGAAATAAATCCACACATTTAAGGTCAATTGAAAAAGTCGAGAACACCGTGAGTAAAGGAAGTTCAGCCTCCTCAACAACTGGTGTTGGAGGAACTGAATATCCACAGGCAGAAGAATGAGACTACACCCTTACCTCGCACCATGTGCAAAAGATCTGAAACTGTAGAACCACTAGAAGAAAACACAGAAATCTCCGTGACTCTGGTCAAGGCAGAGAGTTTTTGGATAGGATCCCAAAAGCACAGGTAACAAAAGAGGAAATAGGCAAATGGGATTATGTCAAACTAAAACTTCTCTGCACAGCCAAGGAAACAATCAGCAGCGTGAAGAGACAACCTAGGGGCCAGGAGAAAAGATCTGCAAACCACACATCTGATGAGGGGTTAATACCCAAAACAGATGAGGAACTCAACAGCAAGAAAACAAATAACCAAATTTTAAACCCAGCAAAGGACTTGCTGTGGCCACAGCATGTGCCCCTCCAAAATGCATGTTGAAATGTAATTGCCTTTGTAGCAGTATTAACATGTGGTACTGTCAAGAGGTGGTTGAGCCACGGGGGCTTCTGCCTCGTGGGAGGGATTGGTGCCTTATAAGTGGACATGTTCATCCCGCTCTTGCCCTCTCTTGCTCCCTCGCCTTCCACTGTGGGATGTCGCAGCAGGAAGGCCCTTGTATGATGCCAGCCTCCTAATCTGGGACTCCCCAGTCTCCCAAACCGTGAGCCCACAAATTTCCGTGCAATCTGTGGAAGGCATGACAGCAGCAGAGTGGTTTCAATTCGCATTTCTCTGATGATGACGACGAACCTCTTCTCATATACCTGTTGGTCACGTGTGTGTCTTCGTTTGAGAAATATGTCTTCAGGTCCTGTCTCTGTTCACTTCGTGCAGCTGTAACAAAATGACAGGAGCCAGATACACACTTCTCGAAAGAAGACACACAAAAGACCAACAGGCACGTGAACAAATGTTCATCATAATCATCTGAGAAATGCAAACTAAAACTACAGGAAGAAACCACCTGTTACCAGTAAGAATGGCTGTTATCTAAAAGATGAAATACAGCAAGTGTTGGTAAGGATGTAAAGAGAAGAGAAAACTTGACACAGCTGGCAGAAATGTAAATTAGCACAGCCACGACGCAAACCTGTGGGGCGGTTCTACTGGGTACGAATCCAAAGGACATGAAATCACTGTGTCAAAGAGATGTGCACTCGCCCGTGTTCACTGGTCACAAAAGTCAGAATATGGAATCAACCAATGTGTCCATCAAGGGATGACTGAACAAAGTGTGGCACGCATGCACACACATGCACACACACTCTTGCACACGTACACGCACATGTGCACACACACGCGGGTATACATACACGTGGGCACACACGAAAACACACGCAAGCGCGCACACACACCGGCACACACATGCGCACACATATGATGACCTTGAAAGAGGAGGAGATTCGGCCATTTGTGACAACATGGAGTCTCCGCTCCCCTCCCCTGGTTCTGCATGGGGTGCATGGCAGAGACAGCATCCTAGGGGCCTGGGAGCCACTGGAGACCCCTCTGGGGAGACCCCTGGATCTCATCAGACTGAGACAGGTACAGGAGAGGAGCTGTGTGCTCAGTCGCAGCTGCTAAGGCTCCTTCTGTGCCCCGCCCGCCCCGCCCTGCCTGATGCAGTGATGGGTGGAGAGGAAACGGGCTGTGAGAGCAGACCCCAGATGCCTCCCGTTCCCCCACCCTCGCTCCGAACAGTTCTGAGAAGCGCTGGAGAATGTGGGCATCCCCAGCTCAGGCTGCAAAGAAAAGAAATCCCCCGTGTAGACTGAAAACCACCTTCCCTGCTGGGACTCTCTCTGGAGACTACATTTCAGCTGTGTTCTCCAGGACACAGACTCCTGATGGGCCCTGATTAAGGCCAGTTCTGGCCTCTAAGGATCTCGTGTGGTGGACGCTGTGGCTGAGATGGACTGAGGAGTGAGGACTGAGGCCGTGCCGAGGGAGGCTGGGAAGGGGGAGGCCAAGCTGGCTGCTGGGCTTGGGGGAGGCAGGAGCAGGGCAGAGATTGCTGGTTCACATCCAGGACAGCTGCCTCTGGCTGGGGGTGGGCCGGGTCCTCAGGCAGCCTCTGCCTTGTCACTTTATCCCCATTACATTCCTATTTCCTTTCACACCACCGTCCTCAGAGACAGGGGAGGCATCCAGTGTCCTGCAGGGTAGCTCTGCATATTCGGACACAAGAGGACCTAGAATTGTGGAGAAACCCCTCGAGGACTTTCACTGAGGCTCACATGGGTGGAGATTCTGTGCTACAAAGACCCTGTAGATATTTAATTCCCACAGCAGCCACAAGGTGGGGATTAGCATCTTCCCATCTCTTAGAGCTGAGAAAACGGAGAAGGAGGTCAGCTGAGCCACCCGGTTAGTCTGAACTGGAGCTGTGATTTGAACTGAGACCCCCAGGACCCTGTGTCATTCCCACAGTGTGCACCTCACCATGTGAGACGTGACCCCCACAAGGGCCAGTGAACCATCAGACTCGGGAGATAGGGGCCGAAGAACTCATAAGCCCCACCTGGGTTTCAGGAGGTTCTCAAGGCATTTCTCCATGCTCTGTTGCAGAATCGACATGAACTTTTAAAACATATCCGTGATTTGTTAACTTATTTCTTGTTTTTTTTTCTTTTCAAGACGGAGTCTTGCTCTTTTGCCCAGGCTGGAGTGCAATGGCGCAATCTTGGCTCATTGCAACCTCCACCTCTCAGATTCAAGCCATTCTCCTGCCTCAGCTTCCTAAGTAGCTGCGATTACAGGTGCGCGCCTCCATGCTCAGCTGATTTTTGTATTTTTAGCAGAGACAGGGTTTCCCCATGTTGGCCAGGCTGGTCTCGAACTCCTGACCTCAAGTGATCCGCCCCACTCGGCCTCCCAAAGTGCTACGACTACAGGCGTGAGCCACCGCGCCCGGCCTAACTTATTTCTTACACAGTTGCACAGGGAAAAGATCAAGTCTTGGCTGTTGATCCATTTGCACCACAGTTCAATTTTGTAAAGAAATAAGCCTGTTTCAACTCAGTACTGAAATCATTTCAATTGTATAAGACATTATGATGCATCTGACCTTCCATTATAATCGAGTGGATTCTAGCAACTCTAGCTAGAATCCTCCAGCAAACACAACTGAAGACTCCAGGGTCTACACACAAAACCACAGCACCTGCAAAGCAGCGGGGACACGAGAGCAGCTGGCATCCCGGAGAAAAGGGAAGGCAGGGAAGAAAGTCTGAGAGGCGACTCTGTGGTTGGCGTGGCAAAGGCTTATGAGCTGACAATGCAACCTGACAGCAGCAGAGAGCATCCCGGCAGCATCACCCCCAGGCTCACAGCGCCATGTTCAGAGCCTGCCAAGGAAGCAGCTCCCTGGTAAACACCACAGGCTTTCTGCCAGGATGACTCAGCAACTCCACCCAGGAGCAAGAGCAGCCTGGAGAGAGGCCAGGCCTCAGAAGAGCCAAACCCAGTGGAATCAGCTCAGTCCTTAGTTGGACAGTGGAGATCTGGCCCCATTGCAGCCACCTGCCGGGAACCAAAGAAGGTCTCTTCTAGGGAGATAAACAGCCCAGAGGGCTACAGAGTTTTCTAAACAATGTCTAGAATTTTCTTCTTACATTATAGGTGTTGTGAGCTGAGCGGTGGCCCCCAAAAAGATACGTCCACCTCACAAGCCCTGGAACCTGTGAATATGACCTTATTTGGAAAAAAGGGTCTTTGCGGATATGATCAAGTCAAGAATCTTGGGAGAAGGAGCTTATCCTGGATTCTCTAGGTAGGTCCTAAGGGCAGTCCCACGTATCTTCTATAAGAATAGACTAGACTGAGAAGCACAGAAGGAGACAGGCGCACAGAGAAGAGGAGAAGGAAATGTGAGCACAGAAGCAGGGATGGAAGCAATGCAGTCACTTCATCCACGAAGGAATTCCCCAAGCCACAGAAGCTGGAAGATGCAAGGAAGGGTCCTCCCTGGAGGCACCAGTGAGAGTGCAGCCCGGCCCACACCTTGGCTGGGGATTTCTGGTCTCCAAAACTGAGACATTAAGATCCTGTTGTTTAAAACCACTCGGTTTGTGGTAGTTTGTTATAGCAGCCATGGGAAACTAATACACCAGGTAAGCCAAGAGAAGAACAGCAAAGCAGACGATAGAAGTAGACCCACAGGTGATCCTGCTATTGGAGTTACAGAGACAGCCTTAACAAAAGTGCACTTAAGAAAGTAGAGAATTTCACCAAAAAATTGAAATCTACAAAAAAAAAAATACATAGAAATTCTAGAACTAAAAAAATCCCTCCAAAGGAATAATAATGACAATGGACTTCTCAACAGAAATGACAGAAGGTAATGGCATGTCATAAAGTGCTGGGAAAATGTGTTAAAATTTTTCCAACTTAGAATTCTAATGCAAGGGAGAATAACTTCAAAAACAAAGGCCAACAGTTCCTTTAAAGGTTAAACATAGCCCTACATATGACCCAGCAATTCCACTCCTAGTTATGTACCCAAGAGAAAGAAAAACACGTATCTACACCAAACTTTGTATTAAAAATGTTCATAGCAGCATTATACACAAAAGCAAAAGAGAGGGCACAATTCAAGGGGCCACCAACTGTTGAGTGATGAAGTCAGGTCTGTGCATATGGTGGAATATTACCTAGCCATGAAAAAGTACACATTCATGCTGTCACATGGCTGCACCTCAACAGCATTCCGCCCAGTGATCAAAGCCAGGCACAAAAGAACACATGTGACAGGATTCCATTGATAGAAAATGTCCAAAAAGTCAAATAGAGAGAGACACAGAGCAGATCTGTGGCTGTCTAGGGCTGGGGGAGGAAATGAGGAGTGACCATAAACAAGCATGTTTCTTTTTAGGGTGCCAGAAACCTAAACTTAGATAGTGGGGACAGCCATGCAACTCTGAAAATATACTAGAATTCATTGACTTGTGCACATAAAACATGAATATTATCACATGTCAATTATGTCTCAATAAAGCTGCTTTAAAAAAGAGAAGGCAAAAAATTTTGCAAATAAAAACTGAGAGAACTGAGGTAGCAGTAACACACATGCACACACAAATAAATATTAAAGAGAATTCTCCTGCAGAGCAGAAACGATCCCAGGCTGTAGAAAGGAAATTTAGGAGATAATTAAGTGCACAGAAATAGTAACAAGATAGGTAAACATCAAGGAATCTCAGCTAAACAATAAATGATGTCTTATAGGGTTTTAAATATACATAGAATCAGTGTATACACAGCAGTCACACAACCGGTAGCACCATAAATGGAGTTTAAATATTGCAAGCATGCCTACTTTCTTTTTTAAAAGATTTGGATTCTCTAACCTGAGAGTTTTCTTGTAATGCCATCCACTGGGCATGCAGCTATCACCTGACCTTCTTCCCTACACCCTGTGGGAACTGGAGTGCAGGGAACCTTCCCAGAAATTCTAATAGTCTAGCTACTGCTATTTCTATGTGTAATAAACTGTCCATTTCTGATCCAGGGGAAAATTGATTAATTAAAATAAAATATTCTAAGGTACTTGCCTTGTCTTGGAAGTGACAGAAGTAGGCAATCATGGTAGTGTGCAATAAATCAAGGACGTGTGTTTTCAATCTTTTTTTAGGGAAAAGACTAAAAAGAGAATAACATAGAGGATATTTAACAAGTTAACAGGACAAGAGATAACACAAGGGAAAACAGGAGAAAAGTGGATCAAAAACCAGATGAACCCAAATATCATTTAAACCCTGAATATCAGTAATTATATTAAACGTAAAAGTACTAAATATTCCAATTAAAAGATAAAGATTGTCAGACTATATTTTTAAACACCACTTACATGCTGCTTGTGACACACTTTAATTAGAAGGACACAAAAATCAAAATAAAGGGATGGAAAAATCAGTGTCTTGTAAATAATAACCAACAGGAAGCTGATGCTGTGCTGACAGGCAAGGCGGACCTCCAGGCACGAAGCTGCACTCAGATCACCAGACAGCACACACAGGTTAAAACGATACAGGTTAAAACGGTCACTCCATCAGGAAAATGTAACATTTAAAATTCATATGCACTCAATAATATAAGTTAAAAACATAAAGGGCAGGAATTGAGAAGGGAGAAATGAACAAAATTATAATGGTAATGAGAAAATGTTCACCTGCTTCAGCGTATAACTGATAGAACAAACAGACGGCAGGTGAGTGAGGAGACATATATATATATATATATATTTTTTTTTTTTTTGAGACAGAGTCTTGCTCTGTTGCCAGGCTGGAGTGCAGTGGCGCAATCTTGGCTCACTGCAACCTCCACCTCCTGGGTTCAAGCGATTCTTCCGCCTCAACCTCCCAAGTAGCTGGGACCACAAGCACATGCCACCACGCCCGGCTAATTTTTTTGTATTTTTAGTAGAGATGGGGTTTCACGATGGCCAGGATGGTCTCAATCTCTTGACCTCGTGATCGGCCTGCCTCAGCCTCCCAAAGTGCTGGGATTACAAGTGTGAGCCACCGCGCCCAGTCGAGTGAGGATACATTAATAGGCAGTTTGAAAACATGATGTTAAATATGACCTGATGTATGGATTGCCTTACTCCCTTAGGGCTGCAGTAACAAAGGGCCCTGGATTGGATGGCTTGCACACAACAGAAATCTGCTTCTCACCCTTCTGGAGACAAAGTCTGAGATGAGGATGCTAGCATTGTTGGGTTCTGGTGAGGGCCTCTTCTGGGTTGCAGGCGCTGACCTCCTTTGTATCCTCACAAGGAAGAAAGTGGTCAAGTGAGCTCTCTGGGGTCCCTTTTATAAGGCACTGATTTCATTCTCAACAACTCCACTGTCATGACCTAATCAATTCCTAAATCTCCACCTCCTAATATTGTCATCTTGGAGGTTAGGATTTCAGCATCTGAGTTCAAGGAGACACAAACACTCAGTTCATTGTACAGATACACAACACTCTCCCCCAAAATGGCAGAAGACACACTCTTTTCAAGTAGATGAGGAACAGTAATCAAAATGTATCATATTTGGGAACAGAAATCAGGCTTTGACAAATGTCAAAGGCAGGGCCAGGACTGGGGTGAGTCCAGTGAGTTCCCCAAGGCCCAAAATCTAAAGGGATGCTCACACCTGGATTCACGCAAGCAGAGGAGAAGGAGGCACCACCGGAGAACGCAGCTAGAAAAAGATGAGTAGAGAGCAGGGAAATTCACAATAATAAAACAAACTGTCAGAAAACGAGAGAAGGGAGCTTCCTTACCCCTACCAAAAGCACCTGCAAAAGGCCCAGAGCGTATCCTCTACCTAACGGTAAAATCGTGGAAGTTCCCCACGAGATTGGCGACGAGACGAAGATGGCAGCTCCCCTGTGTGGTTACGCCGAGGTCCTCACAGCGTGATCACAGCAAGAAGAGGAAATGAGGGCATTTGATTGGAAAGGAAGAAATAAAACCTTTATTATATGCAGACAACATGATTTTATAGGTAGAATATCGTAAGAACTCCACAGATAAACCGTCGGAATGATTAAGGAAACTCAGTGTGGCCACCGGCTGCAAGGTCAGTACGTAAAAATCAATGGTGTTTGACGAGGCTGGGGTTGTGCTCACCTCACTGCAAGAAACAAGACAGACTTCCCTCCCGACGCTCCGAAAAGTTGATTTGGATGCCAATACTGATGATGCCTTGCATACACACACACACAAACACACAAAAACACACACATAAAACACACAAACACACACATAAACACACATACATACACACAAACACACACAAACACACACACATAATCACAAACACACATAAACACACATACACACAAACGCAAACACAAAAACACACATAAACACATACACACACATAAACACACACAAAAAACATAAACACACACACATAGACACAAACACACATAAATGCAAACACACATACACACATGAACACACACACACACACACACACACACACCAAGAGGGTATGCAAGGCTTACTAATCACACAATGGGGCTTTCTGGGGAGAGCAGAGCTGACACCCAAGTTTACCTGAAAATGGCTTGATGGAGCTGGGAGAGGGGGTGGACTCAGCCTTCCCAGAGGTCCCAGAGGTCCCAGAGGTCCCAGAAGTCCCAGAGGTCAGGGGTGGGCTGGGGTGAGGGTTCCCATGGGCAGGCGGTGGGGAGGGGTGGGGGACAAGGGTTTGAACTTCCTGCCAGCACCACCAGAGGGGGACCCAGGCCTTCTCATCAGCTCACAGGAAGGTGGGGCAGAAGGGGAGTGGAGGGGTGAGGCTTCAAGACCGTCTGCAGGAAAACCTCAAAAATGGAGTCAGAGGCTTTACTGTTCGAGCGGATTGTGCTAATTGTGTTTAGAAAGGAAAATAACCAAGAAGTAAAATGATACCGAGGCAGGAGACTGGGGTCTGGAGGCAGGGAACCTCAGGCTGATTCAGCCGACTTCCTAGAACTGAATCGAAAGGAAAACCCCACCTCTCCACACCCAAGTAACAAAAGGATCAGAGGCTACTCCCTTTGCAAACCCCCCAGCTCCACCGTGTTGCAGCTGAGAAATGGAAAGTGCCTCTGATTGGTCACAACCGGCAACCAATCAGTCTGCTCACCTCCAGTAACCAATCGGACTGGTAAAGGGCCTGCTCACTTTCATTTGCACAGGGGTGTGACTTTGTGACATCATTTCAGCCTCTGATTGGTCCCAACCATTCAGACAGGTTGTGGGCCACTCCACGTACATAGAGTGTAAGCAAGTAACCAGTGAGAAACCTCTAGAGGCTTTGAGACTCCAGAACATTCTGTAACCAGTGCTCTGCAGCTGCTGGCTGGAGCCCCTCTCACTCTGTGGAGTGTACTTGGGTTTCAGGAAGTCTGTGTCTTCCTCGCTTTATTCTGTCATCACTTCGTGCATTTTGTCCAAGTCTTTGTTCAAAACGCCAAGACCCTGGATGACTCGTGGTCAAGACCTTCAGCCGGTAACGATATCATTTACAGTGACACAAAAAATCAAATACCCGAGAATACATTTAAAATGTGCAAAACCTCTCGCAGAAAACTACAAAACATCGTTTTACAAAAGTAATGGAGGCCTCCAGCGGAGGAACCAGGCTCAGTCATGGATCAAAGTTGCGACAGTAGAAAGATGTCAGTCATCTCTGTATTAACTGCCTGTGTGATTCCATGCAATGCTCATTTGAAAATCCCTACAGGTTTTTGGCCGAACACGGTGGCTCACGCCTGTAATCCCAGCACTTTGGGAGGCCGAGGCAGGTGGATCACAAGGTCGAGAGATTGAGACCATCCTGGCCAACATGGTGAAACCCCGTCTCTACTAAAAATACAAAAAATTAGCCAGACGTGGTGGCACGTGCCTGTAGTCCCAGCTACTTGGGAGGCTGAGACAGGAGAATCGCTTGAACCCAGGAGGCGGAGGTTGCAGTGAGCCGAGAATGCCCCATTGCACTCCAGCCTGGGCCACAGAGTGAAACTCTGTCTCAAAAAAAAGAAAAAGAAAAGAAAAGAAAATCCCTACAGGTTTGTATTGGTGGAAGGTAACCACACTGCTGAAGTGTACAGGCAATGAAAAGGTCGGGACTGTGCCAGGAGTGTTTGCTCACGCCTGCAGTCTCAGCAGTTTGGGAGGCCAAGGCAGGTGGATCATTTGAGGTCAAGAGTTCAAGACCAGCCCAGCCAATATGGCAAAACCCCGTCTCTACTAAAAATACAAAAATCAGCCGGGTGTGGTGGTGCATGCCTCTAATCCCACTTACTGGGGAGGCTGAGGCAGGAGAATCAGTTCAGCCAAGGCAGTGGAGGTGCAGTGAGCTGAGACCGCGCCACTGCATGTAAGCCTGTGCAACAGACCGAGACGCCACTTTCAATTAAATAATAAAGAAAGAAAGAAGAGGTCAGGACAAGCCGAGACAGTCATACAGAAGAGCCACGCGGGAGGACCTGCTCCACCACAGGCCGAGGGTCTAAGACGAAGCTACAGTAATTAAGCAAATGGTGACCTGGTGGCCAACCAAGGTGGGGGCAGGATGGTCATTTTAAGAAATGGTGCTGAGTCGCTGGGGTGTCGGTATGGAGGAAATAAGCCTGGGTCCCTATATCACAGCATTCCTAAATATCGGTTCCTGGGACGCGACAGATGGTAGACATGAAAGATCAAACAATAAAACCTCTGGAAGATAACACCAGCGAAATGTTGGGAGCCTGAGGCAGGTGGATCACAAGGTCAGGAGTTCGAGACCAGCCTGGCCAACATGGTGTAACCTTGTCTCTACAAAAAATACAAAAATTAATCGGGTGTGGTGGCACGCACCTGTAGTCCCAGCTACTTGGGAGGCTGAGGCAGGAGAATCACTTGAACCCGGGAGGCGGAGGTTGCAGTGAACCAAGATCGTGCCTCTGCACTCCAGCCTGGGCAACAGAGCCAGACCCCATCTCAAAAAAAAAAAAAAGTGCTAAATGTCAACCCTCATCAGGGAAACGCACTTTAAAACCACGAGCCACCCACAGACCTACAAGAGAGGCTATGTTCCAGACTGACATGAGCGAAGGCTGGTGAGGGACAGAGCAACTGAACTCCCACCCCACTGGCAGGGAGAGAAAGTGGTGAGACTCTGGAACACTGGTATCCATCCTTACTACAGCCGAATCGCCACGTAACTTACGGCCCAGCCGTTCTGCACCTAGCCAAGTACTCCTTGGAAATACGCACACACGTTCACCAACAGACATACCACAGCGTTCGCAGCAGCATGCTTGGCAGCATTGCCGAGGTCGGCACGACCTGCTAACAGGAGGACGGCAAGAGGCTGTAGCATCGTCACAACGCGGGATGCTGCGTATTGGGGGTGACAGACCACAGCTCCGCATGTCACGGGGTCATGCTGAGGGAAAGAAGCCAGACACACAGGAGGGCACATGGTGTGATTCTATGTACGTGAAATTCGGAAAGGGTCAAAACCAAGCTACGATGCTGGCGATCAGGGTGGCGGTCGGTAGCTTTGCGAGCAGAGCCATGTGCGCTGGGAGGGGACGTGGCTGCCCTGCTTCCCAGTCGGCAGGGTGATTCCTCAAGAGTGTTCACCCACAGTACTGCAGGTTCCCTCCCAAGCTTCAGTTAAAACAGAGCTCCTCCAGTGTGGGTCCCTGGCCTCCTAGGAAGCTTCATCTGTGTTAACAGCCACTGCCCACCACTGGCATCACCAGGTGAGCCACACCTCCTGTCACAGCAGCCGTGGCACCGTAGCATTCGATTCTCATAGAAACCAGGACCCTACCGTGAACTGTGCTTGTGAGTGATCTAGGCTGTGTGCTCCTCATGAGAGTCTAATGCCTGAAGATCAGCCACTGTGTCCCATCACCCCCAGATGGGACCGTCAACTAGACGGTTCCACTGATTCTACAAGATTCTGCATGACGGCGCATTGTCTGATCATTTAATTATATATTATAATCAGAATACAAGTAAAGTGTACCACGAATGTCATGCGCTGGAATCATCCCAAACCATCCCCACCCCTGTATCCGTAGAAGAATTATCTTCCACAAAACCAGTCCCTGGGCCCAAAAGGTTGGAGGCCACTGAATGAAAAGTTCACTAGCAAAGGTGGAAGAGGAGGCCATTTCATTTCTGGTTATTCAGTGTCCTCAGCAAATCCCTCCAGTCGGGCACAGCCATCATGGAAATCCGATTTTTTCACATGACCAGGGTCAGAAAAAAACACTTGTGTCTCATCCCCTCACGTCACACAGACTGCACGGGGCAGCACAGGTGTGGAAGAGCCAGATGTGCCACCTTTTTGAGCAGCGGGCCCAGAAGATAAATACCCTTTTCCAGACCTGGCTCCCCCTCTGCCGTGAGCCGGGAGGGACAGTGCCGGCCTCTCGCCTCTGTGAACAAAACCCTGCGTTCGCTGCATTCCAGGTCCTCCTGCTCTGCATGGCAGAGCCCTTCCCCGGGCCACAGTGGTCGTCCCCAGAAGAGATCAAGTAAATGAAATTTCGCTTATTCTGTCAGCAGTTTCTGGAGACAACAGGACGAAGGGGTTTGAAGCACTCCTGAGTCACCTACGGCCAGGCACTAATTCACGTCTGCTCCTAGCGGAGTCTAAGCACGGACTGGACCTCCCCGCCGAGGGAGGTGCCGGGTCTCCTCCGCTAACACGGGCTCCGTGCTGAGTGCCTCTGCGCTGTCCTTGGCCGGTAGCTCTGTGGTCTGTCCAGGACCCTCTCAGCAGCCACGCAGCACACCCATTCTGTGCAATTCTGAGCAGAGTTTTCATCACTTCACCTTTCACAACAAAATTCTCCCACTTAAACCTAAAAAGCATTTTGCAGTTGTTCTAGGGGGGAAATGGTTTTACCCGGAGGTCCCTGAGCTTTTTAAAAAAAGATGCAAACGCTTCGAGGGCTCCTTGCCCGTATTTGATGAAGTTTCCCAGCAGACAGTGCCCCCCACCCGGGGGTTAGGAGATGGATCTCGGCCCCGCAGGCCTCACAGCCCGTCTGCAGCCCTTCAGAAGAAAACAATTATTATTTGCATAATGGGATTTCTGCAGAAATCATAATTAATCTTAAATTTCACATTAGTGAATATATCTGAACCAAATTGCTTCAGCACTTTTTCATCTGAAACCACCATGCTGCCCGAAGATCACTTAAAAGTGGCAGGAGCCTGCCAGGGGTCTGCAACTGTTCTTCAGGAGACCCCATCTGAGGCAGAGAGAGAAGGGGTGAGGCTGCTGGGTTCTGGGGGAGGGGTGCGGCTGGCAGGGGTGGGGAAGGGGGCAGGAGAGGCAGCCAGGACAAGCAGGTTTTCTGGACTACATGGAATTTATTAGCAGGGAATAGGGTAGCAGAACTCGGCAGGGGCCAGTGGCTGCTGTGTGGGAGGGGGAGCCACCCAGCCAGGTGTGGGGCCACCACCGAGCCACTTGTGTTTGGACAATAGCCTGGAATCTACCCCTGCTCAGTGCTTTAAATCTGAAGGTGAAATTTAAAGGGACTGGGGCAATTGAGACCATTCTCAATGGGGGCCACTTGATTTTTTCCAGATGACCTCACGGGTTCCTGGGGGCTCCAGCTTGCAAGCCTAATGACTCCCAGGGGCTGGCCCCTACCACTCCACCACAGGGTCCCTGCACCAGCCCCACCAACCAGGCAAGTGTCCCAGGACCTGGCCTGGAAACCTGGGTCCAAGCCCACCACCCTGGCTGTCAGAACCCGGGATCCCCGGGGGCCTCGTACCCCAACCACACAGCCTGGCTAGGCCCAGCTTCTAAAAGACACCAGATGGTGAACTGCAGGGTGCGCAGAAGGCACTGGCTGCCGGGGCCAGGTCCGCCCTGGTTTGGGGCAAGGGCAGTGCACAGAGCCGCCATTCTCCTCTCTGCCGTCCCCCATGGAACGGTGGAGACACATGGAGATTTCCAGGGAGGTCCCCCATGGCTGCTCCGGCTTCCTGCATGGCAACAGCTCCCGGCAAAGCCTCTTTGTCCACGGCTCCCTGCCAGGGCCCCCACTGCAAACTCCTGCTCTAGAAACACCTCGAAGACCCCGACCCCCGACTCCCTCTGGCTCCCAGACCCACCGTCCGCCTCCCCCTCCCACTCTCTGTACCCACAAACCCCCGCTCCGGGCACCCACTGTGCTGGCCGCGCTTGGTGACCGGAGGGGAGTTTGGGGGAAGCATGCATAGACCTGGCCCAGGGCCTGCCCAGGAAAAACCAAGGCAAGGACGGCAATGACCATCCTCCTAGCTGGACACGATGACCGCAGAAGTGGCTCCGCCACCAGGCCTGGTGTCCTTATCTCTGAGAGGGAGGAAAGGTGTCCCCTTCAGAGGCTGCTGAGGGCAGTAGCAGAGACGCCACTGCGGTGAGGCATTGGTCCCGATACTTTCCACGGGGCAGGGGAGGCATTATCAGGGGTGCAGTCAGCCCAGAGGGGTGCGGTCAGCTGGCCAGACCGGGCCACAGGACAGCACTCTAGCCCTCCTCTCAGGCCACTTCAACAGCAAAATCACCAACAAGAACTGCACAAAGCAAGACACGTGGCCCTAAATCGACGCCAAGAAAGAGGCTGGCCTGGCACTCTGTGCACGTCCAAGTGACCTTGGGACACCAGGAGTATAGATTTTGGGACCACAAATAGCTTTCATTACGTAGGCAAGTTTGTAAATATAGAATCTGTGAATGAAAAAAATATCACTGAATTGTACACTTTGAATGGCTGATTGGTGACTTACACCTCAAACACCTTGTGGGACACCACACAGCTCTACCCCAAGAGAAAGGACATTCCCAACACACGTGCAGGGAGAATAGAGACATCGGGGAGCCCCAACGCACCAGTACTCACCCCAGCACACTGCTCACCCAGCACACCGCTCACCCCAGCACACTGCTCACCCAGCACACCGCTCACCCCAGCACACTGCTGACCCAGCACACTGCTCACCCAGCACACTGCTCACCCCAGCACACTACTGACCCGGCACACCGCTCACCCGGCACTCCGCTCACCCGGCACACCGCTCACCCCAGCACACCGCTCACCCCAGCACTCCGCTCACCCGGCACTCCGCTCACCCGGCACACCGCTCACCCGGCACACCGCTCACCCCAGCACACCACTGACCCGGCACACCGCTCACCCGGCACACCGCTCACCCGGCACACCGCTCACCCCGGCACACCACTGACCCGGCACACCGCTCACCCCAGCACACCACTGACCCGGCACACCACTCACCGGGCACACCGCTCACCCCAGCACACCACTGACCCGGCACACCGCTCACCCAGCACACCGCTCACCCCAGCACACCGCTCACCCAGCACACCGCTCACCCCAGCACACCGCTCACCCCGCACACCGCTCACCCCAGCACACCGCTCACCCGGCACACTGCTCACCCGGCACACTGCTCACCCCAGGACATCCTCACCCTAGTGCACTGCTCACCCCCGCACATCCTGGGGCCAGGCAGGGTGACCCAGCAGAAGCCACTGCTTCTCCTTCACGCCCCCTCTGTCCACTCCACAGTATCGTTCTGTTCAGGTGGCACACACAGTCAGGATGGGCGGACAGGACAGGCCTGGCAAAGGGAGCCCCCAAGCAGTCAGCGGGGGACATGGGGTGGAGTTGCATGGGGGGAGGAGATACCCCGATGCCCAGGATGGTCCTAGTTTGCTCCCACTGTCCCAGCCAAGGAACAGTTCTCCCACACTCTCAAAAGCACCCCAGTCTCAGCAAACGATTCTCTGGCAATCCTGCAGCAGGGCAGCAGGTCACAGTCGGTGTGGCCGCAGCACCGTGCTGGGGTGCACTGTGGAAGAAGATGGGGCTCTCCCTTTCTCAGCGGGGGCTTTAGCTACAGGGGCTTCAGCCAAAACATGGACCCTGTTTTCTTCCCTGCTGGAGGCAGAGCAGCCATGCCCTCGGGAGGCAGCAGCACCCTGCCTGCCACCTGAGAGACGGCTGTGTGGCTTGTCTGACATCCGCTGTGAGTTCAGAGGAGCTCAGGTGCTGCCCGGAAAGGACGGAATGGGAGACCCCAGTGGTGCGGCTCCCCCCAACTCCACCCCCACCCTCTGCACTGCAGCACCCCCGGGCACCTGGCTTGGATGGGAAAACATTACAGACAGTCACCAGGGACCATCCTCTGCCCACGCTCCTTCCCGGCCTCCAGTGGCTCCATCAGGGAGAGTATGTTTTATTAATATCAGATATTAAAGTTTAATACTGTGATTGCAGGGGAAAAAATGGGGCTTTACCTTCGAGAAGTATTAGCAGATTCCAAAGAGAGCCTGTGCGTGGGAGGGACATTTGTCAGGGCTGTGAGGACGGGCGCCCCATCCATCACATGCTTGGTGAGCTCCTCACGCTGCTGGCAGTGGCCACAGGGTGGGTGTGGTGACCCCCTCCAGTGCTCCTGCCGGGTCAGCTCCCACCCCAGGCATTTGGAGCCACCAGTGGAGGAAGTGTAGGCGAAGCGGGGACACCGAGACTCCAAGGAGGGGGCTCCGGACTCTGCATCCTGCACCTCTGGGTATGGCTGAGACAAAGGCTAACCCCTTCACTGGCCCGTCATTCTGTGCAGGGAGCTCTCTGGGCCCCCCTGGTGCCTTTCCTGAGCCCCTAGCCTGCAGCATGGACCCCTGGCCCCGGTTCATCCTTGCAGGCCCCTCGGACTCCTCTCACACCTGCATGCCTGTGATGGACAAAGGGTAAGGGGCTACCCCCTCCGCTCAGAAGCCCAGGACCAGCAGGGTGGGGCAGGTGAGGAGCTGTGGTGGGGGCTCTAGAAAGGGGGCAGGGGTCACTGTGGGTTCCTCTCTCGCTCCTTACAACCCCTGCATCTGGCAGTTGGGGTGTGAGCCCCGGGCCCAGGCTGGAGGCCCAGCAGCTACTCAGACCTGGCCCCTAGGCTCCTCCCCCACTCACGCCATGGGCACCTCCCACGCATCAGCTGCCACCCGCCACCCCTGCACCCCACCGGCAAACGCACAGGCCGCCTCCGCCTCCCCTGGCCCCACCTGCCTGACTGTTCTGGCTCCTCCAGCTGGCTGCACTGGGCCTGGCCTCTCCTGGACTTTGGGCCTCCCCCCATACACCTTACTTCTGCACCCCGTGCTGACCGATGCATGTTTATGGGGATGATGAAATCAGTGAACACGTCTGGGAAGCTGCGGTTAGTAACAAAAAGAACTGGTGACCAGGCCGTCAGGTCCTGGGGGGCTACAGCTACACCCATCAGCTCATGAAGGGGCTTAGTCCTTCCGGGTGACCATAACAGAATGCCACAGGCTGTGTAATTTACAAAGAACTGAAATGTCTGTCTCAGCATTCTGGAGGCTGGGAAGTCCAAGACCGAGGTTTGGTGTCTGCTGAGAGCTGCAACCTGCAGAGGGGGACACGCTCACGCCAGGACGGGTGGGTGAGCTCACAGAACTCTGTGGACTCCCAGTCGTGAAAGGAGGAGTCCTCGTGGCCCAATCACCTCTTAAACGCCCCACCTCTTGATGCCATCACATTGGCCACTGCCTTTCAACACCTGATTTTAGAGGGAACACAATGAAACCACAGCAGATGGCAAGGGCTGGGCAGGCTAAGAAAGGACTCAGCCGCAGATGGGGAGTGCCTGCCTCTCAAGTCCACCCTCCCACCCCCCGCACATGGCAGACATCACTAATCAATCGCCACACTCACTGCTGCTCAGTGCAGACGCAGCTGGACCCTCCCCAGCACCCGCCAGGCAGCCACGCCAGTTGGTGAGAGCAGGTGTCCCAGAGGGAGTCCAGCCAGATGTCTGCCTTTTACATGGGACATGGAGGATGTGGGAGGGCAAGCAAAGTTCCTCAGTTTCCCCTCGGAAAGGAAACAAGACTGGCAGCTCTCACGGTGGTGGTACTCAGGCACCCACCCGGGGTCTCAGGGTCCAGCATGGCACTGGGTACACAGCAGGTGCTCCCAACGTGCCTGTGGCTGGCCACGCCCAGCCCTGAGTGTGGAGCCGTCCTGAAGCCCCTGCTTCCTTCGAGGCAGGCCCCACGGCCTCGGGAAGACCTCGAAGGCCACCCTCGCATGCTCCACCCATCCCAGCCTCTCGGGTCCCAGGTCCAGGGAGAGCACGGACGAGTGGCTGCATCTGAGGCCCCTCCAGTGCCTCCCCAGAGGTTTACCCCACCTCAGGGGACAGGAGCAGCTCTATCCTCGGAGTTCTGGAGCCTGGCGGGTGCAGGCTGGAGAGGAAGAGCGAGCTGGGGGCAGTGTCCGCGGGGGCCCAGCACTGGGAGGCTCCACAGACGCGAAACATGATCTGCAGCCACCGAGCCATTCCTGGGAAGAACTGTGTGTAAACGGTAGCAGAAGCCATGAGGGGGACAGACCTCCCGGCAACGCTGCCCCGTGGGGAGTAGCCCCAACTCACCCGGAGGCCACCCGGAGGCCACAGCCGCGCGGACGGGTGGACACCACACGGGGCCTCTAGCCCCAGGTTAGCCCCAAACCTGCCCCCAGGCCCTTCCGGCAGAGTTGAGGAGGCCCCGAGAGACCAGGCCCCAAGGTAGGAGCCCGGGCACGGTGTCAGAGCTCAGGGCTGAGAGGGCAGCGGAGGGTGCGCCTGGCACCAGGCTGAGGAGTCTGGAGGGCACAGTGCCCAGGGGCTGCCACGCTGAGAAAGGCACCCACAGGTGGCAGCGAGGCAGCGCCTGGCAGGAGAGATTTTGGTTGGCGCTGTGGTGATGGCTGTGGTCTTGGCAGGTTGGCGGTGGGAGCACAGGTGGCACCTGGTGCTCACGGCACCTGCACCCTCCCTACACCAGGGCTCCCGGGGGCTGAAGCAGCAGCCAGAGGCGGGGGCGGGGCAGGCGGGGGCGGGGTAGGAGCGGGCATGCAGGGGCGGGGGCGGGGGCGGGGACAGGCGGGGCCGGGGGCGGGGACAGGCGGGGGGCGGTGCAGGCGGGGGCGGGGGAGGGGCGGGCGGGGGCGGTGCCGGCAGGGGCATGGTGGGGGAGGGGCATGCAGGGGCGGGGGCGGAGGCAGGGCAGGCGGGTGCCGGGCAGGGAGCCTGGCCTGTCAGGGAGACCTCCTGCATTCTGAATTGTGCTTTTTAAAAATAATCAATTCCATTACAAATCAATATCCTCACACTTGTCTGACCACATACATCTGCCACCCCAGAAATGCTGTCTGTCCCCCAGAACTGAGTGAGAAGGGAGGGCGTTGGTGTCAGTGAGGTGCTGGGAGCGTCTCTCTGCATCAGAGAATTGTGACCAACGCAGGAGGAAGCGACCAGAATTTCCCGGTTACCTGCACCGTGCAACGTACCCAGCGGCCGGACGCGGACATTTAAATTTAAATAAATTAAGATAAATAAAAAAGTTCCAGTCCCCACTCACACTATGTCTCAACTGCTCGGTAGCCTCCCGTGGCCCATGGACGCAGGATGTGTCGGCCAGTGCAGGCAGCTGCGTGAATGAAGCCCGCACCCACAGCCTGCCCTCCGTCTCCTGGGGCTCCGGGGAGCACACAGCAGGGGCTCAACAAGGACTTGTAGGACCAGGACCTCCTGCGCGGACTCGGGGCTTGGCCATCTTCATAGGCACTCACTCTGTCCCTGGCTTCCTGGAAGGAGGAGGCTTTAGCTGTGTGAGAGACTTTGGCACTCCCATGCCTAGGGCACCCCCAGAGCTCAGTTGGCTCAGTGGAGGTTTGGGGGTGAGGCTGGTCAGGGAGGGCTTCCTGGAAGAAGTGGAGCCTTGGGCAGCGGGGAGGGCTGTTATGTGATGAGTGAGCAGAGAGGGCGGTGGAGGGAGGCACCAGGCCAGACACAGCAGTGTGGACCTTGGAGGTGGGAGCTCTCCAGGGGGACCAGGAAGACACTGGCCAGAGTACACAGACCCGCAGGACATGGTCTCACACGGCTGTCCTGACATCCACTTCCCAGGCCACCATCCTGTCCGTGACTCTGATGAGCGGAAACTCTTTCGGGAGGGAGTCCCGGGCACCAGGAAGGAGGAGGGGCCCCGGGCAGCCTAGGCCTGGGCAGAGACGAGCCCCACAGAGCCTGGTGGTCTTGAGGTCACTTCTTCCGCCCTCGGAGGCCCCGGGCAGGATCCCCACCACCGGAGCCGCCCCTTGTGTCCCCTGAACCTAAAGCTTCGAGGAGCCAACAGTACCCTAAACGGAGTCCTCTCCTTGTGTTGTGTTTTTTATTTAATTTTCCAAAGAGCGCACTCTTTTATCATCCAAAACCGTGAAAGTAAATTAAGAAGAAATGGGTTTCTTTCAATTAGGGTCTGCGTTGCTTTGAGTAACTGCCTATAATTCTATTTAATGAAAAAATAAAATCATTATTCTACTCTCCCCTGCCCTGTCACAGACCCACAGACGGGCTCCATTAGCGTGCACCGTAGATTTATTTAATTAGAAAAATATTTTGTTTTCTCTGATTCTTTGGGAAAAGAAAAGGGAGGAAAAAAAAAAATCCTCCAGGCACAAAATTAATCAAATCTGTTACCTGATAGTTAATGGGTTCTACACCGTCTCTCAACACCCACCGTTACTCCCACCCTTGATTTGGACGCAGACTCAATCACACACCACCAACGGGCCACCTCCGCACCTCCCTGGCCGCGTCAGGCAAACTCCGATGCCAAGACCCTCGCTGCCGGGTGGAGGGACCCCCGAGGCAGGAACATGGGGGAAGGGGGCCAAATTCCTCCGTCACCACAAAGCATCAGTGCCCCGGCCCTGCGTGATGGGCAGGAAGCCGAAGCCCGGGACACACGTGCGGCTCGTTAAGCAGAGCCCAGGACCGTGCCCACCTCGCTGCCAAACCCGGCATGGGACCCCCAGCCCAAGGCCTCGGCTGCTTCCCAGGGCCCAGGGGTGGCAGAGAGGGTGTCAGAGAGAGGCGAGCTGGCTTTACAAAAGAGGCTGTCTCCCAGGGACAAAGAGGCTCCCTCTGGGGACCAAGCTAAGGCCTGGGAGGCAGGCCCTACGGACCCCTCCTGTGACCTCTGGTGGCCCTGCTGTGAGCTCAGGGTCCCCTACTGTCCAGCAGTAGCGTGCCACCTGCAATGCAGGTGGCATGGGGACAGATGGACTCAGTGTGGACTCCAGGCCCATTCTGTGCCTTTAGGGCCACCCTGGGCCCTTTTCTTCCCGTCACACCTTTCTCTTCTTCTTTCTCTCCCTTCCTGCCCCATCCTCCCTTCCTTCCTTTGTCCCTCTCTCTCCTTCTCTCCTTCCACCTCCCCCTCCTCCCATCCTCCCTTCTCCCTCTTCCTTTCTTCTTTCTCTCTGGACCCTGCAGGACCCTGTCAGTGGAAACAGCCGTGGTTATGAGCAGAAACTCACGTTCTCTGAGAACCTTTGGGGTTCCCCTTTGGGATGCAGAAGAAAGGAACCCCCAGAAGAGCCACAAGCAGGTTTCCCAGCATGCGTTTCGTGGGATGGGACACCTGTGAGGCTCTCCTGACGAGGGCTCCCAGCCAGCTGAGCTTGGGGTGGGGACAGGAGACCCTGCAGATAGAGCTGCTAGAAACTCAAGGCCATCCACTGACCCTGGAATCCTAGATCAACACCCAGTCATTTCTTAGCACAAGTATGCCCTAAATTGTGCACGGAACATACTTACACTCAGAAGGACGCGCTGACCTGTGAGGTTCGAACGTCCCTGGGAATGCTGTATCTCTGCGTGCTCTAACTGGCCATCCCTGGGGTAGACTTTGGCCTCCTGGGAGGCCCCCAGCGCTGCCCCTTGCCCTCTGAGTCTCTGAAAAGTGCTCGCTGCACCCCTTCCTCCCACAGCCAGCGGCTTCTACTGCAGCTGGTGTCTTCACCACTCGGAGGTGGGGCCCACCGCCATCTCAGCCCGCCAGCGAGTGTGCGAGCTCCGGATCAGGGTACTTTTTCTTCTTGGGGGATCTCAACTCGGCAAGATGGGAGCCCTGGGGCCGGCCTTCCAGTGGCCCCAGCATGTCCTCGACCAAGCCTGGCCCAGCCCCTGGCCAGGCCCCCTCCCACCCTGCACCGTGCATGGCCCGGTGGTTAATGGGTCCAGGTCCCCAGCAGACCGATGTACCACAGAGGGAGGTCACGAGACTCGGCCGAGCTGCAGCCAGGCACCCGGACCTCATCGCCCCAAAGCCAATCCCAGCCAGACGGGAGCCGGGCACAAAGATGACACGTCGGCCATGGCAGCGCCTGCCTGGGCGAGGCTGTGGTCTCTGAAACGGCCACCGTCTCCCTCTTCCTCTCCGGTTTTCCCAGCAGAACCTCACCGTCGGAAGTGGGCACCTCAGCTCAGGCGGGTGTGGACCCAACCCTGGTCCGCCCCACACAGCTCCTGCAGGACCGAGACGACCCAGGGGACCGGGGTCTGCCGGACTGACCTAAGCTGGACATCTATAGGGCCAGGTCACCCCACCCCGGTCATCCCATCCAGATCACCCCACCCAGGTCACAGCCAGCAACATCACGGACTCCGCCCGGGGCCAACAGCTCATGGGCTAATTGGGGATCAGAATAATTTTTCCTCCCAATTGTGGATGGTTCAGGTAGGAAGATGGTCTAGTTTGGGCATCTGTCCCCACCCCACCTTTGTTGAACTGGCATCCTCCAGGGCTGGGCGGGCCTGGTGGGGGGCGGCTGGATCCTGGGTGTGGGAGGCGGCTGGATCACGGGCGTGTTCCTCACTCGAGGTTCTCACCATCCCTTTGGCGTTGCTCTTACTAGTGAGCTCTCACCAGATCTGGTCGTTTGAACCCGTTGGCATCTCCCCACTCTGCCTCCTGCTCCCACCGTGGGAGACGCCTGCTCCCACTTTGCCTTCCGCCGTGACTGGAAACATCCTGAGGCCTCCCCAGAAGCAGAAGCCGCTACGCTTCCAGCAGAGGCTGCAGAACTGAGCCAATTACACCTTTCTCAGCCTCGGGTATTTCTTTACAGCAATTTGAGGATGCGCTGATACAGACGGGGGAGGGGTGGTGCTGAGGAGGGGGCTGGCTCTAAAATGTGGGCTGGGCAGAGGGCGCCAGGAGGGCCAGGTTCTGGACACGGCAAGACCCCGCAGGAGGACAGGGCGCACACAGCTGCTCCCGGCAGGTGTGATCCAGAACGCTCTCTCTGGCCAGAGCTTGGCCAGTGCCTGGCTGAGTTAACGCCACCCCCAGCCGCCTGACCACTGGTGCCGTCCTCAAACAGCCCCCCGAGACTCCGAAGTGGCGCTGGGTGGGGTCCACCCCACTCCACCGGGTCTTGTGTGAAATTCTCAAACTCAGCTCAGCAGCGTGGACCTGCCGGCCATGTTCTGCCTACACTCAGCAACCCGTGTATGGGGACTGCTGGACAGGAGTGGGGACATTCTCCACCTGGGGCCCAGGGCTTTGGGGGTGGGGGGGCCGGGGGCGGGGACCTGACTGAGGAAGAACGGCTCCTAAGAAGCAGCGTTTGAGAAAATCTGACCGCGACCCAGCTGTCTCTGCTCTCGGCCTGGCAGTGTGGGAAACTGCAGGTTTTTCTCATTGCACCTCAACAAACACCCCCCACGCCCCGCCCGGCTTCTCCCCGCCAGTGGGAGAGCCACAGACAAGGGGGCTCCCCTGAAAGCTGAGCCCTCCGTTAGGGCTGAACTGTGGTGGGACAGCCACAGACGAGGGGTTCCCCTGAAAGCTGAGCCCCCCATTAGGGCTGAACCGTGGCCCTGCATTAAAAAAGTGGCTTGGGTGAAAGGACATCACACAGGTGGGTCCTAATCCAGGTGTCCTTACTGGAGGAGGCGAGGACAGACACATGGAGGGCCGCCCAGTGAGGACACAGAGGGGCCGGGGAGGAGCCAGCCCTCATCCTGGACTCCCAGCCTGCAGGGCGAGGGGGAGCCGTGTGTCATGTAAGCGCCCAGGCTGCGGTTCTCTGCTGTGGAAGTCCCCACAAACCGACCCAACTCCACTGCTGCTTTGTGGCTTGAAACAAACAGAAATGTTTGCAAGCTCCGTCCCCAGATAACAGTCAGGGGTTGTGCTGAGCATGGATGGCGTCCTGAGGCAGAGCCCTGAGGGTGGCGCCGGCTGCAGGGGGGTCGTACCGCAGCCCGAATGGGGACCTTCTCCGGCGTCTACCTCGAGTTGGTGTGGCCCGGAGCCCGCTGCCATGTAAGTCGGCCCCTTTCTCCCCCCATCCAGGGAAGACACTACATTTTACCCTTTTTACCGATGGGGACCCTAGTCCCAGCCTTCTCTAGGAGCCTGACTTTGACCTGCCCTCCAGCAGTCCAGTCCCTCCTGGAAAGCAAATCCTCACCCCCGCAGAGCTGCGCATGGTGGCTGCAGGGCAGAGGACCCAAGTTGAAGCAGGTGACTGCATAGGTGACCCCCACAGTCAGAGACACCCAGGGACCACAGAGGCTCCCCTTCCCCAGGGAAGGTGTTACCAGGTGTGCCCTCACCCGGCCCTGGCCCCCGGGGAGCTTCAGACAGAGGGACCAAGCTGCCTGGTGGGAGGCAAACCCCCTCCCCCACCAGCCCGAGGGGCGGCCTGCGACCCTTTCCCAGGCCCTGGGGACAGAGTCCTCTCCCCACCTCCTTCCTGCACCTCTGCACTTGCCGACCCAACCAACACTCACCGAGATGCTCTTTGGGCAGAATAAGCCCCAGGTGACCTCAGAACACCTGGACAAGGGGCAGAGGGAGGAGGGGCGGTCAGGACTCGCACAGCAGGCAGTGGCTCCAGGGCCGCCCCAAACCAAGGTGATGTCATAAGGACATCTGTCCCCACCCACATCCGATGTGGAAATGAAGTCCCCGTGCTGAAGGTGGGGCCCAGCGGGAGGTGCTCGGATGGGGCAGAGCCCTCCTGGTTTGCTGCTGTCTGGTCGTTTAAAATGTGTGTGGCACCTCCCCCGGCTCCTGCTCCCGCCACATAAGACACCTGCATCCCTGTGGCCTTCCACTGTGATTGGAAGCCTCCCGAGGCCTCCCCAGACGCAGACGCCACTGTGCCTCCCTCATAGCCTGCAGAGCTGTGAGCTTTTCCGGCCAGTCACTCAGCCTGGCGGGCAGGAGGTCCTGGGGCATTTGCCTCCCCTGAGGCTGGGATTCGCCACCGACATTGAACTTCCTCGTTAGAGCAGAAGCCGAAAACCCCAAAATGTCCAAAGAAGAAAGGAAGTCAGACGCAACCCCGGCAGCCAGAGGGGCCCTGGGAGCTCTCGGAGCGTGTGCCTTTGTGTTGCTGGGCCGTGTTCTCACGTGGGCATGATGGTGTCATCTGCCCCGTCTGTGGTCAGCTGAAGGACGGTCCCCACAGATGCCCGCGTCCCAGTCCCTGAACCTTACCTGGAACATGCGTCAGGACTCTCCAGGGAGACAGAGCCAGCAGGCTGCGTTGGGAGGAAGGAGCTCATGGGATCGGGAAGGCCGACAGATCCCACCTTCTGCCATCTGCAGCCTCCAGACCCAGAGGAGCTCCTGGTTCCTTTGGCACTGAAGGCAGAGTGAATTCTTTCTTGTCTGGGGAGGTCACCCCTTTAATTATCTGCATGCCTCCAGCTGATTGGGTGAGGCCACCCGCATCGCAGAGGGAGGCCTTCTTTGCCCTGTCTACCCATTCAAGCGTCAGTCTCACCCAGAAACAGCCTCACAGACACACCCAGGGTCACACTGACCAAGTGTCTGGGAACCCCACGGGCCAGTCAAGTTAACTCATAAAAGTAACCATCACACCTGGCAAAGGGAATGGCGCAGAGGGGTAAATTGAGGTCCTTGAGGAAGTTCTCTGGGATTACCCAGGGGGTTCCCCGTGTGATCACAGGGCTCTCCTAAGAGGGAGGTGGGGGGGTGAGAGCAGGAGGATGTGGGCGCAGAAGCAGAGGTCAAAGAGAGGCACCAGAGGAGCCGTGCTGCCACCTTTGAGAATGGAGGAGGGGCCACGAGCGAAGGAGCTGGGCGTCTCTAGAAGTGAAAAGGCAAGAACAGATTCTCCCCTCAGCCCCCCGGAGGAACCCGCCGTGCCACACCTTCATTTCAGGACTCAGATTTCCAGAACTCTACCATAAGAAATGTGTGGTTCTAAGCACTAAGTTTGTTTCCATTTTTATAGCAGCCAGAGGAAAGAACATGGGTGCTATCTGCTTCTTCACATTAAGATTCGTGTTGTTAGTAGAATAAAGTTCCATTTGATGACTGCAGTGATTTCTCTGCTGTTCCGGGTCCAGCATGTGTATGGCACTGTGGTGGACATCTTTGTTTCTGTGGGTTTCCAGAGGCCCAGCCCCACCCCCACCCTGTCCACTGCGGCTGGGGGCTGGCGAGGGAAGGGGGCTGGGGACAGTGCTCATTTGCGGCCTTTCAAGGTGGCCTTGTCGGCTTGAAGGACAGCCTGCCTCCGTCCTGGCCTAGCGTGGGGGTGGGGCTCCATTCTCCCCCGGGCCTGAGGCAAACCCTCCATCGGGAGCGGCCCTCGTCCTACAGCAAGGTTCCTGAGGCGCCAGAGAACTCTGCCACGTGAAAGCCTCTTCCATCCAGAGCACTACCTGCTCAGGGCACGGGGCCAGGCACTCCCCTCCAGTCCTGGGGCCACCTCCCAGCCTCCGATCACTCTCAGTCCCCAGACAGGAGAATGCGCTGCAGCGACCACGTCCTTGGGTCACTTGAGCAGGGGGCCAGCCCCTCCCCCAGGCATGATTCAACACTTGTCTGGTGGAACGGAGACCCCTGTGAGGACGCGCAGAGGGGAAGGTTCAGCCAGAAGGTGCTGGTGAAACTTATGCAGGGGTCAGAGCAGGACCCCTCTGCCCTCCGCCGCCCATCATGGCTGGAAGCTGGACGGGGGCTGCCAGCTTGGACTGCAGACCACAACCCCGATGGCCACAGGCCCTGCAGCCCAAGCGCCTCCTGCCCACCGGCCCTGTCTCCTCACGGCCTGGAGAAGCCCAGGGTGGCTGCGCCCTCCAGCACCCCCCAAGGCCAAGCCCAGTATGTGGGCCAGGAGGATGCTCAGTGCAGGCCCAGCATCAAGGGCGCGGGCCAGGCCTCCACCACCCCCTTCCCACCCCAGATCCAGGTCCGTGTGTACTGAGCCGCTCCCCAGCCTCCCCCTGACTTGCACCCGGAGAGGAGAGGGGGTTCCGGCATGGACAGCCCAGCTGTGCGTGGTGTGTGGCCGCCCTCTGCTGGTGTCCACAGGCAGTGACCACGGGAGAAGGCCAAGCAGCCACCACCCCAGTGCAGACTCTGGGCACCCCAAGATGCCACCAAGAGGGGCAGGGCCAGGACTCAGGAGCAGTGACGGTGAGCTCTGGAGGGGCCCCCGATCCCTCCCCTGACAGCCCTGGCAGAGGCATCGCTAGCCTCGTTGCATTGAGAAGAAAACTGAGGCACAGCTGGGAGACGGCCGTCCAGAGGTGGAGCTGCTCAGCCCTCACGTGCCCACCTGGGGGTGCCCACCTCTCACAACCGCCTCTCTCCAGAGGGCACCTCTCACCCTGGACGGGGAGCCACACGAGCATCAGCGCCCTCCCCCGCCCCTTGCCCAGTTGGAGACACTAAGACCTGGAGCCTCAGGCCCCACGTCCCGGCCAGCCCCGGTGGAGGGCTTGTCCTTCCACAGGCCAGTGGTCCAGGGGCTGCCTCGGGCAGGGACGCTCTGGAGTGAGGCCCGGAGGCAGGCGTCTGGGGCAGGGGAGGTAGAGGGCTAACAGGGCCTTGGCTGGTGGGGCTGAGACCGCCCTTGGACGCGAAAAGACCTCTTCCCCAAAGCAGCTCTGAGGTGGGCTGTGGACTTCAGTGGGTGTAGGCTCTGTCTGCAAGAAAGCTGAGTGTGAGGACCGGCGGCTTCAGGGGCATTGCCCTAGAAGTTGGTTCCCCCAGGCCCAACCACCCACGACCCCTTCTCTGGGGGTTGCATCTGAGCACGCACGGCTGTGGGGCTCAGCAGACTCAGGCGATCTGCGCTTAGGGCCTGACTCCACCAGCATCCGGCAGCCACCCCCAAGCCTGCAGACTCCCAGCCCGCCAGTCCCAGAAGCCACGGGAGGCCTGGCACTGGCCATGGGACCCTCCGTGGCCCCCTGAGGCCTGGCTGTGCTGGTCTGGAGCTGAATGCCAAGCCTGGCTTGGAGGTCTGACTTCTGTGGCCCACCCTGGTGCCACCCCCAGCCGCAGTCCCTCCAGGATGCCAGGGTTCCGCAGGCGGCCAGCAGAACCTGCCAGCCAATGTAGCTGAATGGCTTCTGGCTCCAGAGACAGGGGCTGGTGATGTGGCGGGAAAAACATCAGGGCCAACTGTTTATCTGTCCTGATGGCAATAGCTGGGCCATTTCCGAACCATCATTCCTGGAACGTCCGTGCAGCTGGGCACTGGCCAGAGCGCCTGCAGGACTCAGAGCCAAGGCTGGGCTCCCCTACACCCCTCACCACAGGCCTGGTTGCTAAGAACTCAGGGCCACCACCCCACAGGCCTCCTGGCCCAGCACTTTGGCCCCTGCCTCTAGGCTCCCAGGGCCCTAAAGCCCCCGTCTGCTGGCTCCCTGGCCCCCAACCCCTCAACCTCTGGTCCCCCGAGACCCTGGACCCCTGGCCTGGCACTTCAGCCCTGCCTGGGACCCATGTGCACAGGGTAGGAACATGGAGGACGCTAGGCCAGGCCCATTCCTCACAGCTGGAACTCCTAGGACAGCCTACGTGAGTGATTCTTTGGGCCTCTTAGCTGATTTGGAGTCACTCAGGGGAGAAACTGAAGACTCGAGGTGAAGGCAGGTCCCGGAGCCGGTGCAGGGCAGGGGTCATTAGGGGCGATCAGTCATTAGAGGTTTTCTCTCTTCACTCACTCTCCTGTCCTCCTGGGAGGGAGACCGTGATGCTCCCACTTTCAAACGTGGGGAATCGGTCATGGGGCGGCAACGGGACAGGGAAGTAGTGGGGTCAGTCCTGGACGCAGATGCGCTGACTCCAGAGCGCCGTGGGCACGGGCTTGGGCACTGCACCCAGGGAAGACGTGTAGGAGGGTGGGGCAGGGGAGCTGAGTCCCAAGGACAGGGCCCAGCAAGGTCAGACGCAAGAGGAGGGAAAGAGCTGCTGTTTCTGGAACAGAAAGGAGGGGCCACATCTATCTTGGGGTTCACAGGGCATCCCCAGAAAACACAGCTGTGTGGCAGAGCCAGGCAAGTGTGCCCACCAGGTGTGCTTCTATGTATGATGGTAGCTGTAGGGGTGTACAGATGTGTGCATGCAGGTGTGTGTAGCTGTTCAGGTGTGTGTGCAGGCATGTGTGCAGATGTGTGTGGGTGTGCATGTGTGTTCATACAGGTGTGTGTGCCCATGTGTGGGGTGAGCACTTGTGTGCAGCAGGTGTGTGAGCAGGTGTCTGTGTACAGGTGTGTGTGTGCAGGTGTGTGCAGGTGTGTGTAGGTGTGTGCATGCAGGTGTGTGTGGTGTGTGCATGCAGGTGTATGTGTAGGTGGGTGTGTGCAGGTGTATGCGTGCAGGTATGTGCATACAGGTGGGTGTGTGCAGGTGTGTGCATGCAGGTGTGTGCATGTGCAGGTGGGTGTGTGCAGGTGGGTGTGTAGGTGTGTGCATGCAGGTGTGTGCATGTGCAGGTGTGTGCATGCAGGTGTGTGTAGGTGGGTGTACAGGTGTGTGGGGGTGTTCAGGGATGTGTGTGCAGTTGTGTGGGGGTGTGCAGTTATGTGAATAGAAGTGTAGCTTTCAGGCATGAGCACACAGATATGTGCAGGTGTGTGTGGGTGTGCATTGTGTGCATGCAGATGTGTGTGCAGGTGTGTGGGTGTAGAGATGTGTGCATGCAGGTGTGTGTGTGCAGGTGCCTGCATGCAGGTGTGCGTAGGGAGAGAGGCTGCAATGGTTGGACCACAGAACATTGGCACTGGTCACATGACCCTGCACACATTCTTGGACTTCTCTGTGCCCGTTTCCTTCATTTGAAAATGAGAATAGGGCAGATCCAGGCTTTGTAGGTGTAGAGCTTTTCAATTTGGGAGCCCACTTTAAGAGAAAGAATGTAAAATTAGGCGTAGTGCCTTGAAGGGGCCCAGGCAAATGAGGACCCCGAAGTTAGCTTTCTAATGAATCTGTCCAAATGGGGAAGCGGTAGTCCCCCTTGGCGAGTGCCTCAAGATCAGAGACGCTGCAGGACAGGACTGCGGGATCACCTGCCTAGGACTGGCGCTGTACAGGTGTCGGGTTTCACTATCGGGCTGGGGTACACGTATGTGTATGTACACACGTGCACAAGTGCACACTCACGTGTCTAACATGCACCCAGGCACGTGCATATACATGTACATGCTTATGTACATATGTGCATCGCACTTTTGCACACACATGGACACATACATGCATGTATATGTGTGTGTGCGCTCACACCTGGGCACATGAACAGATGTACCTCTGTGCACAGGCACACACACACAGACTCATGAGCATGGCATATACACACATTATTCATGCTTGCACACACACAGACACAAGCACTCAGACAGATGTGCACACACACACACACACACACACACATGCAGAAAGGGCCTTTGTGTTTCTGGTGTCTTGAGAAAGTTTGGGGCTTCCTGGCGAGGAGAACATGAAGGGAACACTGGAAGCCAGAGCTCAGGGAAGGCCCAAGAGCTGGAGGGGGAGGAGAGGACTGGCACAGCAGGATCTATTTCCCCTGCACCCCCCGCAGAGCAGGCAGCAGGGAGAGCCTGGGGTGCACCCGGTTCCCATAGTGGTTGGTTGTGGTGGTCCCACCAACACCAGAAGCAGGGGCCCCAGCTGACAGCCCTAGCCCAGGGGGAGCAGGGGCAGGAGGAGCATAGGTTCCAGCCCACGGCCCTCAGCCAGCCCTAAGGCCTGGAGGGCCTGGTGGCTTCTACAAAATCCGTGGCGGGATGGGGAGCCCGGAAAAGATGGACACCAAACCCCTCACCAGCCAAGCGAGGGCGAAGAGGTGGGTGTGTTTGGGATGGAGGAGGAAAAACACCAAGATGATTCAGCACACAGCAGTGTCACGGGGTCAAGGTCAAGACCACCACAGCAGCCTCAGCCAGACTCGTGGCCTCTGTGGCCTCCGTGGCCTCCGTGGGCACTGTGGGCTTTGTCCTGGGGCGTAGGAAGGCGCAGGAAGGGCTTGGCAGGGGAGCAGCACCCTCGGAACAGGGGATCCTGCTGACCGGCAGACAAAGAAAGCAGGGCGCAGCCCAGGCAAGGCGGCCCACTTCCAAGGACGCCTGTGTCCTGGCATGCTGCAATACCATGCTGCCTAGAAGAACCGAGGTCCTACAGCTTTTACTGGAATACCGCCGTGATTTCAGAATTTTTAAGAAATCAAAATCCAATCCTTTATATCATGAGACCAGGATCAATAATTCAATTGCTCAATTTATTCAAAAAGACGAACCCATGCAGAGCCTAGAAGCCTAGGGGGTTCCCATCCACAGGAGCCGGAACAAGCACCCAGGGAGCAGCAGTGATTCCAGCTTCCGAAACAGTGAAATGTGTGCCCAATGGTAGGGGGGTTGATACGGTAATAAATGCACGGGAACCTCCATGCAGACGGCGGAAGCCTCAGGACGAAGACAACGGGAGACACCCTCTAAACGACGATAGCTTGATGCCCAGAAGGAGAGAGCAGTACCTTAAGAATATTCCATTTTCCTACTTAGGAAAAAGAAAGCTCAGCCGGCTGCCAGCACTCATTTCATTTTACATAAACATGCTCTTTGAGGCTGAAACAAATCTGACTGATTTTCAATGTGAAAATAAAATATAAAAACTGTTCTTGGAGTTATGTCTAAACAGAACTGACGTCAGAATCGTCTGAATCATCAGAATCATCTATTTCGGAAAAACCGGATTCATCCAACGACTCTTTGGCCAAGAACTGTTTGAGAGCGAAGTCGCCATCCTGCATGGGAACGCCATGGTGTTTTCAGCGATCGGAAACTACGCCATTCTGTACATGGAAATACCACTACTAGAAGCAGAATAACACAAACAGAATTTTGTTTCCAAAGTCGATATTCTAGAGCGATGCAAAAATAATAATAAAAGCCAGATATTTTATGGCAAAGCTGTCTCAGTAAACGCTGCAGCCGTGAACCTGCTGGCGAGTATTCTCAGGGCAAACCGGAAGAGGGTTAAAAGAATGTCTCAAAGTCCAAAAAGCAGCAGCACCTTGGAGCTGCTGAATCTCCATCCTTCCCGTCATGGCATCGTTTGCAAGGTGGGGTGGCTACTTTTCCTGCAGGAGATGCAGGCTGACCCCACCTGCTTTGAGTCCGGGCTGACCACTGAGATACGTGAATGTGGCAGCTGATAAATTCACAGCAGCCCCGGGGCTTCCTCCACCCATTTCTTCCCCACCCCAAAAAAACCTGCTTCTGCCGTGAGGACAAGCTCAAGCTAGCCTGTTGGAGGATGAGAGGCCATGAAGAGGAGGCTTGAGGAGACTCAGTGCACAGCCAGTCCAGCCTCGGCCATGGAGAGAGCCAGCCGGGACCCGCAGCGTCACCCTGCTCCATCCTCTGCTGACCAAAAAACACGGGAACAATGATTGATATGGATTGTTCCAAGCCACTGACTGTTGGGGCGATTTGTTAAGTGGTGATCACTGACTGATATCTACCACCCAGGCTGGCGTGCAGTGGCACAGTCATGGCTCACGGCAGCCTTGACCTCCTAGGCTCAAGCAGTCCTCCATGTCAGCCTCCTGATTAGCTGGGACTACAGGTGCATGCCACCACTCCCGAATAATTTTTGTATTTTTTTGTAGAGACAAGGTTTCTTCCTGTTGCCCAGGCTGGTCTTGAACTCCTGGGCTCAAGCAACCCACTCACCCCGACCTCCCAAAGTGCTAGGACTCCAGGTGTGAGCCACAGCCTGCAACGCTCCAGCTTTTCTCCTATTACGTGATGTTTAACTTTTTATAACACACTTCGCTTTCATTCATTTATCTGCTAAAACCTTCTTTTAGAATAGTAAATGTTTGAGGTCTAGAGTTTTATAAACATTTATTTTTAGTTAATGTTGTCATATACTTAGGAACTTCACATCTCAAACGTAGCAAATATTTAGTTTATTTGATTTTTTAAATGAGATTTGAATACTTTAAAAATAACATGCTTTTCCAATATCATGAGAGTAGATAGCAGAAGAACAGAACCATGTGTCGGCTCTGTAGCCACCACGGCCACAACCTAGGCAACACTCAAAAAGGTGACAAATCCCAGGTCAGCGCTGCCTGGTCCAGACCCTGCGGTCCTCACCCTCCTGCCCAGCATGGAGCGGTGCTGGCTGTGCGGAGGCTGGGGCCAGGATCACAGGGACTGAGCTGTGTGATTAGGTGCATTCCCAGGTGACCTCTGGACAGAGGCTGCAGCTCCAAACAGGAGGTACAGGGACAGACCAGCCTCACCCTTCAGGCGGGGAGCCAGGGGGTAACCAGGCTCCAGGTGAAGACCCTGCCTCCTTCCACCAGGGTCCTTGCCCAGTCTGGTCCTCCTGCTCCCTGCCCCTAAGCCCCAGCTGCCACCCCACTGGGGTCTTAAAAAGTTAAAAGCCCAGTTCTTCCTAAGTTCCTGAGTTGCAAACAGAAATCTGACTATCATTTTATTTTATTTTAAAATTGCAATGATCATTTTCAGGCCAGGTACAGTGGCTCACGCCTCTGATCCCAGCACTTTGGGAGGCCAAGGCAGGTGGATTGCTTGAGCCCAGGAGTTTGAGATCAGCCTGGGCAACGTGGCAAAACTCCATCTCCGCAACAAAATACAAGAATTAGCCGGATGTGGTTGGATGCGCCTGTGGTCCCGGCTACTCGGGAGGCTGAGGCGGGAGGATCACTTGAGTCCAGGAGGCGGATGTGCCAGGGAGCGGAGATCGCGCCACTGCACTCCAGCCTGGGTGACAGAGTAAGACCCTAGCTCAAAAACTAAACAATTAATTTAATTAAAATGCAATCATTGTTAATGGGGGAATAGCTAAATTCCTTTAAACATTTTAAATCCTTATACCTAGAATACAGTTCAATTTTTTTTAATATATATTTTATTGCGTTTTAGGTTCTGGGGTACATGTGCAGATTATGCAGGACTGTTGCATAGGTACACACATGGCAATGTGGTTTGCTGCCTTCCTCCCCATCACCTATATCTGGCATTTCTCCCCATGTTATCCCTCCCCAACTCCCCACCCCTGACTGTCCCTCACCTAGGTCCCCCCCACAGACCCCAGTGTGTGATGCTCCCCTCCCTGTGTCCATGTGTTCTCATTGTTCAACACCCGCCTATGAGTGAGAACATGTGGTGTTTGATTTTCTGTTCTTGTGTCAGTTTGTTGAGAATGATGGTTTCCAGATTCATCCATGTTCCTACAAAGGACACGAACTCATCATTTTTTATGGCTGCATAGTATTCCATGGTGTATATGTGCCACATTTTCCCTGTCCAGTCTATCATCGATGGGCATTTGGGTTGGTTCCAGGTCTTTGCTATTGTACACAGGGCTGCTATGAACATTCGTTACAGTTCAATTTTTTTAAGTATTTCCATCACCTCATAAACAAACCTTCTCAGGTACTTATTA
>CAUYNB010055582.1:0-18204 GCA_963574225.1 Lagothrix lagotricha | reverse complement strand
GAGCGTGCCCCCCAAGCCCTTAGCCTGGGGGAGGGTGCCCCCAGTCTCGGGGCGTGGCCGGGGGGCGCCCTGTGTGTGTGTCGTGGGGGGGGTGGCGACAGGAGACCGGGTGTGTGTCCGTGTGTGTGTGTGTGCGTAGTTTGGGGGTGGAGAAAAGAGACAGGGTGTGTGTGTGTGTGTGTGTGTGTGTGCGTGCGCGCGCGCGCGCGGTCGGAGCGGGGGGTGACATCACAAGGCAGGCCCCTCCAAGTCTTTCCCCTATATGTGGGGGGACCCAGGTTGCCTACTGCTCTAGTCCAGGACCAGAGACCGCCAACTATATAGCAGGTAAGAGTCTTGAGGGTCATCCCAAGAGTTTTGGGGAAGGGTCTTCGAATACTTAGGAGATGACTCTACAACTGGAAGCGCTCAAAGCCCCAATAAGGATCCCAGCGCCCCCCCTGGCTCCAGCTTGGTTTCTTCCACTTCCCAGAGAACTGGAGTATTGTCCGCTGGAGAACCGGGTGGTCGGGATCGGGGACCTAGGGAAGCGCTTTGCTGGTGTGGGAGCGCCAGCGGGGGGTTCATGTGTGGAAAACTTTCGGATCAAGACGGGGCCTGGAAGGGGCACTGACAGGAAAGCTGTAAGGCTAGAGGCGTGTGCAGGGGACCAACAAAAAGGGGACCCAGCTGGGTCTACGTGGGGGCGGGGGCGCGTGTGGGCGTCGACCAAATAGCCTGGTATGCAGATGAGATGTCAAACAGCATGTAGATAAGTTCAGTGTTCTTTGGCTCTCAGCTTAGGTTCTGAGCCTAGCTGAGTTACGCTCCCAGTTCCTAGGCACCGCTCGGCGATCGGGCCTGGGGAGCTGCGTCCAGAGGGTCAGATCCAGGCCAGGGAGCTGCAGTTATTAGGGGTAGCTCACCAGCTGGGTCAGGCGCAGGGGAGGCCGTGGATTGCTGTGAAAGGAGAGGCAGTGCTGCGGGGCTAGGGAGGAGGCCAGTCCGGGGCACCCTCTCTTCTGCTCCACCTCCGCAGGATACAAAGGGGCCTCTGTTATCGCAGCAGCCGGCACGAAAGGGATCAGAGCAGACACTTCTGAGCTCCCTGGTTTTGTGTGCAAGGTAAACAGACTATGTGTGGTTCGGTGGCTGCCCTCCATCCCCCAGGAATACAAAGCCTAGGAACAGCTAGAGCAATCCTGAGAGTCTGCCCCTAGTCTGCAGGCATTGGTGCAGAGCCCACCTGCCAACCTCTGAGAATCCTATTCCCACACTCAGAGGGAAGCACCAAAAGGCCCTTTAAAGGGCGGGGCCAGTACTTCCTTAGGACCGCCTCCTTGGATTCTACCCAGCGCTAGCTGGACTGGCTCGCCTCTCCGCCAACCACTGTTTCTTTTCCTTCCCGTCGCCTCCCGGGTGACCCCGGAAGTGGAAGTAGGCCCTGGTCGGCAGCGGCGGGGACGGAAGGCGGAAGCAGAGCATGAACGGGAGGCGGAGCCGGGAGAGCGGCTCTCATAGCTCCCCCTGGCCTCAGGCCTTGCGGCTCGAGGGGGAGGAGTTACCGCCGTTCTTCGGTACGTTACCTTAGTCCCTTCTTTTTTTTTTGGACAGAGTCTTTCGCTCTGTCACCCAGGGTGGAATGCAGTGGCGCGATCTCTGCTCACTGCAACCTCCGCCTCCCGGGTTCAAGCGATTCTCCTACCTCAGCCTCCTGAGTAGCTGGGATTACAGGCACTCGCCACCACGCCCGGCTAATTTTTGTTTTTTTAGCAGAGACGGGTTTCACCATGTTGTCCAGGCTGGTCTCGAACTACTGACCTCGTGATCCGCCCGCCTCGGCCTCCCAAAGTGCTGGGATTACAGGCGTGAGCCACCGCGCCCGCCCACTTCTTCCCTTCTACACAGCCGGTGGGTTCCCTGGTAGTCTTTCTTAGGGGCAGTCCTAAGCTCCGTCCTCAGGTTTTCCTCTTGGGCCGCACGGTCCCCACCCTTTACCGGCTGTCTGTTGCCCCCCTTCCGGCCTGCCGTCTTTCAGTTTTTCCTAAGAGTGACCCTCTCCTCCCCTGACCACACCCTTTACGGTATCTCCCTCTTGAAGATTATGGTTTTCTGGGGAAAGAAGAAAAACTTAAGTGATTTGGAGGAGGGGAGGGAGCAAGCAGCAAGCAGGGTTTTGGTCAGTCTAGTTTTGGCTTATTGCTAAGAATAGCGAATGCCCCAAAAGAACTTGGGAAAACAAGGGCGGTGGATGTATTAAATATGTCCACTATTTAAGATTGTTTAATTCCTCTCTTGGTCCCATCCTTGACCGTCCCTACCTTGGTATCTGTTACAGGCATCAGAACACACCATGACGGCTGTGACCTAAGACCCTCAGGAAGCCCCGGGGTCATGGCCCAGAAGCACCCCGGAGAAAGAGAGTTGTGCAGAGCCCACCACAGTGGTGGTGCCTCCCTCAGGACTTTAGGACCCTCCGTGGACCCTGAAATACCTTCATTCTCAGGACTCAGGGACTACGCAGGGACTGCTCCTAACGGTACCCGCTGCCTCACAGAGCACTCTGGTCCTAAGTACACACAGCACCCAAACCCAGCCCACTGGTCGGACCCAAGCCATGGCCCCCCAAGGGGTCCAGGACCACCTAGAGAGTCAGAAGACCCTGATCAGAGTGAGGCATCTTCAGAAGAAGAGTCAGGAGTGGACCATGAACTCTCAAAAGAAAATGAGGCTGTGTGCCAGGAGGATGGGAACCCTTCTTTTCTTTCCATTCCATCTGCTTGCAACTGCCAGGGAACCCCTGGAATTCCAGAAGAGCCTTACTCTGAGGGAGGAGATGGCTCTTCTAGCAACTTTTGCCACCACTGTACCTCTCCATCCTTCGGGGAAGATGAAGAGTTGGAAGAGGAATATGATGATGAAGAATCTCTTAAGTTCCCCAATTATTTTTCACATGTGTCCAGTGGAAAGAAACCTCCATCCCGGAGACAGCGGCACCGCTTTCCAACGAAGGAGGATAGTCGGGAGGGTCTACGTAGGGATCCCAGGTCCCCTGGTCGACATCGGCTGGGCCGGAAACGAAGTCAGACAGATAAGCGCAGAGGCCTGGGATTGTGGGGAGCCGAGGAACTATGTCAACTTGGACAGGCAGGCTTTTGGTGGCTGATTGAATTACTGGTATTGGTGGGAGAGTACGTAGAAACTTGTGGCCATCTCATCTATGCATGCAGGCAGCTGAAAAGCAGTGATTTGGACCTTTTTCGAGTTTGGGTGGGAGTCTGGACAGGGCGGCTGGGGGGCTGGGCCCAGGTCATGTTTCAGTTTCTAAGCCAGGGGTTTTACTGTGGCTTAGGACTGTTTACCCGTTTTCTTAGGCTGCTGGGTGCTTTGCTGCTCCTGGCTCTGGCCCTCTTTTTGGGCTTTCTACAGTTGGGCTGGCGGTTTCTGGTGGGACTAGGTGACCGGTTAGGCTGGAGGAATAAGGCCACCTGGCTCTTCTCTTGGCTGGATTCTCCAGCCTTGCAGCGTTGCTTGACTCTGCTGAGAGATAGCAGGCCATGGCAGCAGCTGGTAAGAACAGTTCAGTGGAGCTGGCTGGAGTTGCCCTGGGTCAAGCAGAGTACTAACAGGCAAGGGAATGCTACTGTAGCTAGTGGGCGCTACTGCCAGCCTGAAGAGGAAGTGGCTCGACTCTTGACCATGGCCGGGGTTCCTGAGGATGAGCTAAACCCTTTCTATGTACTGGGGGTTGAGGCCACAGCATCAGATGTTGAACTGAAGAAGGCCTATAGACAGCTGGCAGTGATGGTGAGTACCCTTCTGTTTCTTGTATCTCTTTTGTTCCCCTATTTTCTATTCCAATTTTAGGGAGAGTAGAATAAAAGGCAGGCAGAGAGGAAAGTTAATGGGAAGGTGAAGGTTAACATATTCTTAGGAAAGAGTCATAAAGACTTTTTGGGTCAGATGCAGTGGTTTACACTGCAATCCCAGCATTTTGAGAGGCCGGGCTTGGTGGTGCATGGCTGTAGTCCCAGCTACTTGGGAGACTGAGGTGGAAGGATCAGTTGAGTCCAGGAGGTTGAGGCTGCAATGAGCCGGAATCATGCCACTGCACCTCCATTCTGGGCAACAAAGCCAGATCGTGTCTCAAAAAAAAAGAGAAAAAAAAAAAAAGAGGGGCATTTCCCCCTCTACTATGGGTTCTGATCTTCCCTCTTTTGTTTCCTGTCATGAACTATAATTTTTTGAACCTGGTACATTAGGCAGTGTAGAAATCACTCACCTGGAATATCCAGAGTGGGAAAAAGACCTATTCTGAGAGCACCTCAGTTGCTCTTCCCTGAAGAAATGAGGGTTTTTTTTTTAAACATGGGGTAACCCAACTTTTTCTCCCAGAGAAGCAAGTAAGGACCTAGTGTGGGAGGGTCAGGGAGTGCATGTTAGTAAGTATTTTAGCACCAGGTAGGAGAAAATAGGCTGTTTCAGGATCAGCAACTCAGAATAGAAGAGGGAAGGAAAATGGAACATAAATCACAGGTGTATGCATATATATGTCATACATGAAAATATGGTTGCTTTTAATGCTAAGAGGGTGTGCAGATGGGAGTTGTGATGCACTGTATGCTTGAGGAAAATGGTTTAATACAAGCATGCAATTGAATTGCATTAGAAGTAGATATTAGATTACTATTAGATACCAGATTGTTACTATTTCTGTACATATAAAACTATATTATGAATATAAGTAAGGTGTGTAAATTGGAGGCCTACTTTCACTGGAGCGCATGGAGTTCAGCGTATAGAGCTGGACTAGTAACATCACAGTGTGCAAATTACCTCAGTGGCTGCATGACTTTAGGAGTGGGCAACTAAAGTTTCCATTAAGGATTAAAGGTACAGTAAACTACCATGCCTGTAACTCACCAAAGGACTGAATTAGTTTGGTGGGAAATGTCTGCTCCTTTGTAGGTAGCTTGGTATATTCTTTTTTTTTGAGACAGGGTCTCATTCCCGTTCCCCAGGCTAGAGTACACTGGCATGATCTCAGGTGATTCTTCCACCTCAGCTTCCTGAGTAGCTGGGACTACAGGCATGCACCACCACACCAGGCTAATTTCTTGTATTTTTAGTAGAGATGGGGTTTCGCTATTTGCCTAGCCTGATCTCGAACTCCTGGACTCAAGTAATCCGCCTGCCTTGGCCTTCCAGAGTGCTGGGATTACAGGCATGAGCCACTGCGCCTGGCCTCTGCTGTAGTCTTAGAGTGGGTAACAATTGTTCACTCTCATTGTTACTAATTCTAATAGTAGAACTGTTTTATCACTTTCTTTTAGCAGACATCCTGTTTTGGACAATATTTTCTTTTTTTTTTTTTTTAAGACCGAGTTTTGCTCTTGTTGCCAAGGCTGGAGTGCAGTGGTGTGATCTGGGCTCACTGCAACCTCCGCCTCCTGGGTTCAAGTGATTCTCCTGCCTCAGCCTCCTGAGCAGTTGGGATTACAGGCATGTGCCACTATGCTTGGTTAATTTTGTATTTTTAGTAGAGATGGGGTTTCTCAATGTTGGTCAGGCTGGTCTCCAACTCCTGACCTCAGGTAATCCACCCGCCTTGGCCTCCCAGTGCTGGGATTACAGGTGTGAGCCACCTTGCCCAGCCTGAGGATATTATTCTTTATTTTATTTTATTTTTTTAAGACAGAGTCTCGCTCTTTCGCCAGGCTAGAGTACAGTGGTGTGATCTCAGCTCACTGCGACCTCCGCCTCCTGGCTTCAAGCAATTCTCCTGCCTCAGCCTGCTGAGTAGCTGGGACTACAGGCGCACGCCACCAGGCCCAGCTAATTTTTGTATTTTAGTAGAGACGGGGTTTTACTATGTTGGACAGGATGGTCTCGATCTATTGACCTCATGATCCACCTGCTTTGGCCTCCCAAAGTGCTGGGATTACAAGCGTGAGCCACCGCGCCTGGCCGAGAATATTCTTAACAAAAATTCTCATTTTCTCTCGGAGAAGAGATGTAGTTAAGTTCCCCTACCCTCAAAACATCTATCCCTATACCCCAAATCTCTCTCTTGTCCTGGACCAGAGTGTATCTGGACTTTTACTGAACCCCCTCACTGCCTTACTAGGCCCCAGTGTGAACATGACTAAAAGGCTGTTCAGTTAGCTTAGGAATGTAGGAAATTTAACAGTATTTAGTTACTTGGCATCAGTCAGGAGACTAGCTTTATCTCCATATTTTTGAGGAATGGGGATGGGTACAATCAGGAAGCTGTAGGAAGAGAGGATATTATTTGTCTTGGAGAAAAGTATATAAAAAGCCTCCGAGACCATGATGTGCTGTTTCATTTCTGGGACCGAAAGGCAGATCACTGTAGGAAGTTTTGGATATTAGAATTTTCTAGTTATAAAAGAATGAGTTCCAGGCCTGGCACGATGGCTCATGCCTATAATCCCAGCACTTTGGGAGGCCAAGGTGGGCAGATCACCTGAGGTCAGGAGTTTGAGACCAGCCTGACCAACATGGAGAAGCCTCATCTCTACAAAAAGACAAAATTAAACAAGTGTGGTGACGTGCACCTGTAATCTCAGCTACTCGAGAGGCTGAGGCAGGAGAATTGCTTTGACCTGGGCAGTGGAGGTTGCAAGATCATGCCGTTGCACTCCAGCCCAGGCAACAAGAGGGAAACTCCATCTCAAAACAAAAACAAAGAGTTTCAACATATAACATCTTTGCAACTCTTATTTTATGACTGATATATGTGAGTGCCAGAGACCAACCATCCCTATTCATCTAAGACTGAGGAGTTTCTAGAGGCATGGTACGTTTCAGTGCTAAAACTGGGACAGTCTCAGGCAAACTGGGATGATGAATCCACCCTAGTACCTGATTCTTTGCTACATACTCCGTATTTATTCTTATTTAATCCTCCAAACAGTCCATGATAGATATTCAGGCTAGAGGCAGTGGCTCATGCCTGTAATCTCAGCACTTTGGGAGGCCAAGGCGGGCGGCTCACTTGAGGTTAGAAGTTTGAGACCAGATTGGCCAACTAGGTGAAACCCCATCTCCAATAAAAATGCAAAAAAATTAGCTGGGCGTGGTGGCGCACATCTGTAATCCAACCTACTAGAGAGGCTGAGGCAGGAGAATTGCTAAAACCTGGGAGTCAGAGGTTGCAGTGAGCTGAGATCCCGCCACTGCACTCCAGCCCAGGCAACACAGTGAGAACTTGTCTCAAAAAGAAAAAAAACCCATAGATATTCAAGGTCATGTAGCTAATTAACAGCTGTGAATTGAACCAGATCTATCTGCTGAGCCAGAGCAATTAATCATTTACACTAACTCTTCAAAAGGATGATGAAAGAGAATCCTTTGATATGAGAATAGACTCAACGTGGGGAGAGGGTTGGAATGGATTTATAATGAAATCTCTCTGTCTTGGTAGGTTCATCCTGACAAAAATCATCATCCCCGGGCTGAGGAGGCTTTCAAGGTTTTGCGAGCAGCTTGGGACATTGTCAGCAATGCTGAAAAACGAAAGGAATATGAGATGTAAGTTGGAGATGGGAAACTGTCAGATAATGGTAAATGAAAAATCCTCAACAGGAGAGGCATCTGGACTTGGGGATAGAGGCTCTTTGAGGTGGAGAGAACTGAAGTCACTTGTCTTTCTAGCTAGACAGGGGCCTCAAGAGGCCAATTGATGTGTTTCCCTTTGTCCCTCCCTCAATACCTTCTGACTTACAAAGCGTTTCTTCTCTTAGGAAACGAATGGCAGAGAATGAGCTGAGCCGGTCAGTAAATGAGTTTCTGTCCAAGCTGCAAGATGACCTCAAGGAGGCAATGAATACTATGATGTGTAGCCGATGCCAAGGAAAACATAGGTATAAAATAGGAGGAGAGGGATGGGACAATCACAGCTCAGGCATTAAGTAACCAAAGATCTTCCTAGTGAGTACTGGTAATTATGAATTACATCTGTATCTCATAATTAGTAAAAAGACCCTTAAGTTTCTACCTTTGTCATATTGTCAAGAGACTGACGTATTGAATTAGCACTAAAAAAAAGTAGCTTTAAGGCAGAACATTGAAGGCATATGAAATAACTAAGTGGAGGTAATTTTAGTTGTTTGAGGCCTATTTGTAAATAATGATGAGACTACTAGCAGTGCTCTAGGTAGGCTTGACAAATTATTAAGCAACTCTCTTTTTGTTGGTTGCAGGAGGTTTGAAATGGACCGGGAACCTAAGAGTGCCAGATACTGTGCTAAGTGTAACAGGCTACATCCTGCCGAGGAAGGAGACTTCTGGGCAGAGTCAAGCATGTTGGGTCTCAAGATCACCTACTTTGCCGTGATGGATGGAAAGGTGTATGACATCACAGGTACTCTTCTGTCCTCTAGAAATACAGCCTCATACTTCCTGATCTTTTATGTGATCTAAACTGCGAAGTTTTGGCTATTTCTCATGTTTATAGAGTGGGCTGGATGCCAGCGTGTAGGTATCTCCCCAGATACCCACAGAGTCCCCTATCACATCTCATTTGGTTCTCGGATTCCAGGCACCAGTGGGCGGCAGAGGTAGGTGGTATTTCTATCAATAATCTATCAACTATTTCAGTTTTGAATATGGTTTCAGATGACCTACTTTAGGAAATCTAGGGGCCTTGTTTTCTAGGAAGTTTGGGAACTGATAAGTATATCTAACTTAGGTAACCATATAACTCTACATCTCTTGCCTTATCATTTCTTGTTTTATCTCAGAGCTACCCCAGATGCTCCTCCTGCTGATCTCCAGGATTTCTTGAGCCGGATCTTTCAAGTACCCCCAGGGCAGATGCCCAACGGGAACTTCTTTGCAGCTCCTCAGCCTGCCCCTGGAGCCACTGCAGCCTCTAAGCCCAACAGCACAGTACCCAAGGGAGAAGCCAAACCGAAGCGGAGGAAGAAAGTGAGGAGGCCCTTCCAACGTTGATACCCCTTCTCTTTCCTCAAATCAATGTCAGGGAGTCAAAAGGATGTATACAGCACAGGATGGAGTTTGATTTGTCCCTCCTCCCCCAGCACCCAGGAACTGAATCTTTTCTTTTTTTTTTTTTTTTGAGACGGAGTCTTGCTTTGTTGCCCAGCTGGAGCGCAGTGGCACAATCTCAGCTCACTGCAACTCCCGTCTCCTGGGTTCAAGCAATTGTCCCATCTCAGCCTCCCGAGGAGCTAGGATTATAGGCGCACACCCCATGCCTGGCCAGGCTAATTTTTTTTTTGTATTTTCAGTAGAGACGGCGTTTTACCATGTTGCCCAGGCTGGTCTCGAACTCCTGAGCTCAGGTGACCCACCCGTCTTGGCCTCCCAAAGTGCTAGATTACAGGCATGAGCTACCGCGCCTGGCCTGAATCTTGTCTTTTGACGATACCAAAGAAATAGGGGGTAGCTAGAGTAAAGAATCTAGGGCCTGGACCTAGGCTGGACAATGTATCCCTTTGAGGTGTGGGAACTGGGTATTTCCCTGGGGTCTGTATGCCTTTGTCTTGTCATTTGCTTTTAGAGCAGATGACACTTTTTCCTGCCCCTTAGAGGTACAAGTCTGTCTGCTTTCCTGACCCGTTTCAGGAAGGAGTCGTCTCCTTTTCCCTGATATAATAGTTAAAAGACAGAACAAGAAAGCATGTAGCCCTAATGATAGGAGATACATAGAGTTCAAAGAGTGGAAACTGAATTTTCCCTTGACTTTTACTTTGTGGGTATATCACCCAATTTCAGGCTGTTTTCTGCAAGGATGGCCAAAATTAATCATTTTTAAAAAGCAGATTCACGTCCACTGCCCTTGGGTGAGGGGGAAGGATATGGGGGTTCCCAGAAGCCCCCTTGTGATCCAAGGGTTTGTATTTTTTTTTAAGTTTGTTCATATTTGTATGTACATATCTATTTAAAGCCAGGGGATTATCTTTCTATAAATGTATAACTGGCAACCTGTATCTTCCCTCTTTTTTGCCCATACAGCTGGGGCCCTTTTTCTCATTTGAGAATCTGTTCCCTGCTAAGTGTTAAGCTTAGAGTGAAGAGCACCTCTTACTGCACCAAAGTAGAGGGGATTGGAGAATTGCTTTAAGTTTTTTACATTAGGTCAGTATTCCATCTTCCCCCGCCCCTGCCAGCCTTATGAGGACAGCTCTCTACCCTTCCTGCTGATTAAAGTGCAGCCATAGCTGAAAAAAATTATTAGAAGAAAAATACACAGCAAAACAGAGCTGGAAGGTGGTAGATGTAGAAGATATGGAAAGATGTAATCACCAAACAAGCTGCCCAAATGGCTTCCTGCTATGGAGGAGAGTGATCTGGCCCTTACCTCACCCGGTAAAGAAACTTGCCGCTAGCAGGACTGGGCCTAGGAGCCCCATTTGCCAGTCTCTTCTTTTCTTGGGAGTCTGGGAAAGGTTGCATAGTTCTCAGGCTTTCAAGATGTAGAAGACGGTATGGAGAAGAGAAAGATTTTTTTATAGTCCTCTGTTTCAGTGCCTTCCCCATGCCCATGGAGCTGTCCCAAAACCCATCCCTCAGTATTTATTGATGCCAAAGACACGAACCCCATGGAACTGGGGCAACTTTGGCAGCAGTACACTGAGCAATGAGGCTGTGTTGATGAGGAAGTGTGCAGCATCATACTTGGTATAGAAGCTGGCCAGGAGATAGCTGGGGAGAGAAAAAAAACAGGGTGAGTGAGGGTAGCCTTCTCTATGTTTTTTTCTTTTTTTTTAATTTTTTTTTTTTTAAAGTCAGGGTTTCACCATATTGGTCAGGCTTGTCTTGAACTCCTGACCTCAGGTGATCCGCCCGCCTCAGCCTCCCAAAGTGCTAGGATTACAGGCGTGAGCCACCGCGCCCAGCTCTATATGTTTTTTTTAAGAGGCAGTTCTCACTGTGTTTCCCAGGTTGGAGTGCCGTGGCTATTCATAAATGTGATAACTACAGTACAACCTCAAACTCCTGGGCTTAAACAATCTTTCTGTCATGGCCTCCCAAGTAGTTGGGACTCCAGGCATGCACCGCAGTGCCCTGTTCTTTCTCTTCTATTTAAAATGACCAGTTTTATTGTATGTTGTCCTAAATTATCTAAAAGTATTCCAGCTGTATCAACAGTATTTACTCTGGGGTTCAGGAGATAATACCTTTAACTGGAGACTATAAGTCAGTTTCTGTTCATTGTTAATGACATGGCAAATGACAGCTGAAGCTATTTGTCTGTATGACTGTTAAGAGTCGTCTTTGCTTCCACTCCCTACAGTGTTTTTGAAGATTAATATCAGTTCTGCCTTTATTTACTTCTTTTGGCAGTGTAAAATCATTTGGTTTTACTTGGTTCTTATCTTGGTCCCTTCATTTCCTTACTACCAAGGAGGCAGCAAGGACTGCTTGATTACAGTATTGTCTTCCACATTTTATTGCTCTCTGTAGGCTTAGAACTAGTATACCATAATATCTTCAAAGGGTTTTAGATGGGTAGCCTGCTTTTTAACAGCTTCCCTATGGGCCTTTCTGCCTGGCTCTTGGGGCTCTTTCTAACCCAGCATATCCCCGTTTCCCTCATAGACTCACAGCACAATAGGAGAGATGCTCAGGAACTTGCGGGAAGAGGTAAACTGGAGCCCATAGTCCATTTGTTCCCAGTGTGTCAGTAGCCGAGCCCTTCCTTGGTCAGGAGTCTCAAAGGGTGTCCCTTTCACCATATGAAGGAAGATATACATAGCCTGGGAACAGGGAGGGTGGTAGTGTGAGGGGCAGAAAGTAGTTCTTCAGTCCAAGAATTATATTAAGATCCCAAAAGGAAGATACAGATCCCCAAACAATTGGTAATTTTATTTTGCTTGTGGTTGGGAAACTCTGGGATGGGTACAAGGGCATGGTTTAGTGCTCACCAGGTTGTGGATGACGTTGGTCAGGGTCCAGACAACAGGAATGCTGAAGAAAGGGATGCTGAGTAGAACCACATGTAGCAGTCCTACCAAGATGATGTAGGCCAGCCAGATGCCTCGGCTATTCATCACTCGAGTGTTGGGGTTTACTTCGCTGTGTGCCACCCCCACATTCATCCTAGCCATAATGGGGGATCAGGTAGGGTCCAACTCAGTTTTTTCTCAACCCCTCTTTGAGCTTTCTCCCAGCTGTCTCTCAGATTCCCTGAACTCTACTGGGAATGAAGAACTTCCCCATCACGCAGAAAATAAAAACCGAAGACTTGGGGAAAACTTTAAAAGGCAAGAAGAATCCTCACTACATTTTAGAGACATAGGCATTTTTTCACTGATCTTTACGCTTCAACTGTAACATGAAGGTGTATGCGTAGGCTTGGGGCACTCACTTCAGGGAGCAAGGGAAACAGGAGTATCTCACTTTCCTGAAGAATTTAACCATGAAGAGGTCACGCACACCCAGAATTCCAGGAGAAAGTCATGGAATCATCAAAGAACCACTAAGAAGGGATGACAGAGTAAAGCTCTAGTCCCAACCTTGTTCTCTGGGGCTTGTCCACCCTATCTCACCTCCGTGGCATGTCAGCAGTCAGCATCCCCATTACTTCTCTCAAGCGTGGGGCACGACAACAACTTGCCCACGCCTTCTGGATTGGGTTAGGAAGGAACCTGAGCTCAACGTCTCGAGAGATGGAGCCTTAGCTCTGACTCCAGGGGCGGCAGTGATCATCTGATCTCGGCTCTTTAAAATTGTGGTAGCTCTAAAGCTCATGATGTCTGGTTAGGGAGCGGCTCTTGTCCGCCCCAGCCCCCCGCCATTTCCTTAAGCCCGCCCCATGCCCTCCCAGCTTCCTCCTCTCACGTTCGTCGCTTTTTTTCAGGGCTCCCTTCAGCATTCGTTTCTCAGCATTTAAGTCACCGCTTCTCGGCGCCCCTTTTGCCTCCCACCATCTTTCCTTAGCAGTCCTTCCAGTGCTCGCGGCCCCTACCTGCCAGCTTCAGATCCCTGTCTGGTTATGGGTGAGGCGCCGGCTACCACATCTGAAGTCTCCAGGAAGTGACTCCTCTCCGTCTGCCCCTTCCCTATTGGAGGAACATAATCAGCGCTGCACCACCCATTGGTTGGTGGTCTGTGATGCAGACGCACAATTGGTCACCATTTCTGTCGTTCTCAAGATACAGTGACCGTCCCTCTCCCTGTCCCACCTTTTGAAAGAGGTGGGGAAAGCTGCCGAGAGACATAAGAGGGACGTCAGCTATTGACCAATGGGAAGAGCTGATGGTATGTAGTGGGAGCAAGAGTGACAACGATTGGTCAGCCTTGCATCTCTACGCCTAAGGCGGGAGCTCCTGGAGGCGGAGGCAGTGGGTGGGGGCTTAGTGGAGTGAGGGGTAACAAGATGGCGACCGAAACGGTGGAGCTCCATAAGCTGAAGGTACCGTGACTCGGGGAAGGGCTGAGTTGGACTTTTCTGGGAACTGAATTCTACAGAGTGACTTGCGCCTTCTCCTACGTGTTCTTCTTGCAGCCTTTTCCACTTCGTTTCTCGGCTCCCGCCGTAGGTCTTTTGTGCCACCCTTCCACACTACGCCTTCCCTAATTTCCCATTTCTCCTCACGGTTTTACTGCTGTATTTTTTTGTTATTTCTGTTCCCTTCGTTGTTGTATCGTCTGTCACCCTTGTCCACCAGGTTGTGTAAGTGCCTTCTACCTGTTATCCTCCTCGTTGCTCTTCAGGTCTGCATTACGTCAGTTGGTCCCTCCTCTTTGCCCCACGTCGGACCCAGGATCCCTTTTTCTTCCCTGAGATGATGTTTCCAGTCTGTCTTCTGAAGCCGAGATTCGCCTATTAGCAGACGGTGGCATTTTTGTGTGTTTCTATTTGAATAGATCCCAGACACTCAGAAAATACTTCCACTCCCGTTTTCTAGGTGGGATTACGCCCCCAGGCAGAATTTTGAAACCAGGGAAAGGCCTCTCAGAAGATCGGTCTCACCTTAGAAGCCTGGGGTTGAGGAGGCCTTAAGATAGAAGTACAGACACCTCAGATTTAAAAGTTTTCGAGTTCTCTCACGCAGTTCTCCACTCGCCAGCCTTCCTCACACACCATCTCCTACCACAAGAGAGAATTCATACCTGCAGTATTTGGGAAAAACAATTCCAAGGTTAAGATTATCTCTGTTCCATTTCATATGTAGATGGGCCCTGCATCTCCTGGTATTACCATTAGGTGACACTGAATCACAGAAGCTATTTTAAATTGTCATATGAGAATCTTGGTAGTTTTCTCATACTTGGATTATTATTTTCCTGGAAGAGAGAGTATTTATTTAAGGTAGATTGAAAACAACTAAGACAGATAAAAAAGTTAAAAAATATATTAAAAACAAAATTTCAAAGAATATTTTCTTTTAGGGTAAACTAATCTTGATTAATTCTCTGTGGTTTCACAGGTAGATTTCCTATTAGATGTTTTGGAACAAACCAGGCTGATACAGCTGAAACTGAAAAGCGATCCTTTAAAGCTTGAAGTGTTTTTTTGTTTGTTTTTGTTGTTGTTAAGAAAACTTAAGGGTAGGGAGAGGACCTTTCTTTAGTCACTTATTAGTTTACCCCAATTAGTCTTTCTGTGAAAGCTGATGTTTTTCTTACTCTTAGATTCTAAACTCTGTTAGTGGGTTTTTGTGTTATTCTCGAGTTACTGTTAACTTGGTGGTAGTGAAATGCATAGACTGTATCAGTGGTCTCCTGATAGTTATTGTGATGAGTAAAAGAAAAATTGAGCAATCATCTCCACTTGGTGTATGTATACTGTACTTACAGAAACTGTATGCTTCTGTACCATTATAAAACATAGAAAAGAAACTTTTAAATGAGGCAAAAAGGAACTATGCATAGGAGACTTAATATTTTCTTCCTATTTGTCTTTTTTTTTTTTTTTTTTTTTGAGACGGAGTCTCGCTATGTTGCCCAGGCTGGAGTACAGTGGCACAGTCTCAGCTCACTGCTCCCTCCAGCTCCCAGGTTCAAGCGATTCTCCTACCTCAGCCTCCCAAGCAGCTGGGACTACAGGCACGTGCCGCCATGCCTGGCTAATTTTTATATTTTTAGTGAGATGGGGTTTCACCATATTGGCCAGGCTGGTGTCGAACTCCTGACCTTGTGATACACCCGCCTCGGCCTCCCAGAGTGCTGGGATTACAGGCATGAGCCACCACGCCTGGCTATTTATCCTATTTTTAAAATCCCTGGAGTAAGTCACCAGCTGCCCCATGACTTACTTGCTTTTATAAATTGTGTTGGTTTATGGAGTTCCTCCTTCCATCAAATCTGTATTTGTCAGATCTATATTAAACTTGTATTTGACTGGATAAGTAACTTTTACATAAAGTCTTCTGACCTGATTTCAGTGTTACAGTCTAAGAGAACATTAGGCACTCCTGACAGCCTAAAAAGGACTCACTCTTTAATCACATTTGCTTGTCTTTGCTTTTTCTCTAGAGCACTTCTTAACCTTTTGGAGGTCACAGATATCTTTGAAACTCTGATGAAAGGTATGGACCCTCTCTCCCCAGAAAAAGGCATGTACACATACTTTGCATGCAGTTTGAGGGGCTTCATAAAACTACCTTGTAGCCCTGAGGAGTCCATGGACCTCTGGTTAAGAACTCATGCCTTTGACCAGGCGTGGTGGCTCATGCCTGTAATCCTAGCACTTTGGGAGGCTGAGGTGGGTGGATTGCTTGAGGCCAGGGGTTGGAGACCAGCCTGGGCAACATGGGGAAACCCCACCTCTACTAAAAATGCAAAAGTTAGCCAGGCATGGTGGTGCATGTCTGTAGTCCCAGCTATTGGGAAGGCTGAGGCACAAGAATCGCATGAGCCCAGGGGTGGAGGTTGCAATGAGCCGAGATCATGCCACTGCACTCCAGCCTGGGGGACAGTGAGACTCCGTCTCAAAAAGCAAAAAAGAACTCATGCCTTTGATTCTAATATTTAGGACAGTTTATGTTTGGTTCCACTAGTGATCTTGATGCAATGATCCTGACTTCTAGGTTGACTTAAGGTTTTATTGCCTTTAAAAAAAAATCTTGGCTGGGCGCAGTGACCCATACTTGTAATCCCAGCACTTTGGGAGGCTGAGGCCAGGAGTTTGAGACTAGCTTAGGCAACATAGTGAGACCCTGTCTCTACCAAAGATTAAAAAATTAGCTGGGCATGGTGGCGCACACTTCTAGTCCCAGAGCAGTGACCAACACCTGTCATCCCAACATTTTGGGAGGCTGAGGGCAGGAGTTCAAGACTAGCTTAGGTAACAATAGTGCGACCCTGTCTCTACAAAAGATTAAAAAATTAGCTGGGTGTAGTGGTGCACACCTGTAGTCCCAGCTCCTTGAGAGGCTGAGGTGGGAGGATCACTTGAGCCTGGGAGGTTGAGGCTACAGTGAGCTGTGTGATGATTGCTCGACTGCACATCAGCCTGGGTGACAGAGGGAGACCTTGTCTCAAAAAAAAAAAAAAAAAGAAAAAGAAAAAAAATCTGTCCATTGTCATTAAGAGAATTTTGGGCTTTAGTATGGAACCTCAGAGGAACGGAATATGCTTTGAAGTAGGAAGGAAACATAGTATCATGTATCTGAATTGATACATGACGTCATATCAGCAGCAAATTTCTGAGGATTTTGTAGAAATGCAGTCATTCTTTTTTTTTTTTTTTTTTTTAATTGAGACGGGGCCTTGCTCTGTTGCCCAGGCTGGAGTGCAGTGGCTTGATCTCAGCTCACTGCAACCTCTGCCTCCCAAGTTTATGGGATTCTCGTGCCTCAGCCTCCCTAGTAGCTGGGATTATAGGCATGTGCCTCCACTTCCAGCTAATTTTTGTATTTTTAATAGAGACGGGGTTTCACCATGTTGTTGGCCCGGCTGGTCTCGAATTCCTGACCTCTGGATTATAGGTGTGAGCCACCGTGCCTGGCCCATTCTAAGACAGTGATCACCACTTAGATGTTTATTATAGACGTCATTCCCCCACTTAAAACCTTTAAATTATATCCCTACCAGTCTCTCCAGGATAGTTACTCATACTTCAGCTACTGCAGCCTTATTTTATTTTATTTCTTCAGGATGGTTATCTTCATTAATTGCTAACACTTAGCATTTATTCTGTGGCAAAACACTGTTTGAAGCCATTTATACACACTAACTGACTTAATTCTCATAATAATCTTATAAGGTTAATACCTCTGTTATCCTCATTTGAAAATACGAAAAACTGATCTGATCATTGATTGCCTTGTTCCCTACAAGATTGTAAGCTCTGTATGAGAAAGGACTCTGTTTTGCTCATGATTATTTCCCTGTATCTAAGATAATACTAGACACACAGTAGGTGCTCAATAACTATTTGTCAATTGAATAAGTATATCAAGATTTCAGAAGAATGGGAATGAATTTGAAAGATACTTAGAATGTAGAATTTTAAGTATTTATAGATCAGTTAGATATGGAAATAATGAAAGGTGACTTTAGGGTTTGGGCAGTGATACCTTTAATCTAGGTTGGGAGGAGAAGCCAGTTTTGCGCAGAAGAGATGTCAGGTAGTCAGTTGGAAATGTGGGTCTTTCACTCAAGAGCTGAAAGCTGATGATGAAGACTTGGGATTTATTCAGAAAATATGGAGCACCTGCCATGTCCCAGTTACTGTGGGTGCTAGGGATATAGCAGTGAACAAGACAGACAAAATCCTTGCTCTCATAAAGCTTGTATTTTACTGAGGGAAGGCAAAATAAAAAGTAAAATGTATGGTATGTCAAACGGTGATAAGGCACATAGAGAAAAATAGGAGACGGCGAATAGGGAGTACAGTGGGAAGAGTATTGTAATTTTAAATAGGGTGACTAGGGAAGGCCTCATTAGAAGGAGATGATTATACAAAGAGTTGAAGTAGTTGAAGGAATGAGCTATATATCCAGAGTGTTAGAGGAATAGCACAAGACCAGTTTGGCTTATCAGAGTGAGCAATGGTAATAAGGTAATGGTAGGGGAGGGACAAACCTGCAGGGCCTTGTAGGTGATAGGATTCAGCCTTTTTTTTTTTTTTTTTTTTTCCGTAAATATATTCTTAAGCCTTGAAAGATTTAGAAATTTTCTTCTAACTGGCCATGTTGTTAAACAGTAGCTAAAACTAAATCATCAATTCAGACAGATTTCTTGAATAGTACTGATAAAGGAGGAACATTTCCACACTTGGGCCGT
>CAUYNB010055581.1:0-100678 GCA_963574225.1 Lagothrix lagotricha | reverse complement strand
TTATTTTACTACTTGCTCTAAGCAAGCTCAGAGCCAAATTTACTAATCAATCAACTTTAGCAAGTATGACTAATTTCACTTTGAGTGTCCCTAATACTTATATTTTATTTATATTCTTTTTTGTACATAGTTTAGCTGGACCATTATAATATAATGGTGGGGTGGGATGTGGTGGGGGAGGATTTTATTTTGAGGAACAAATGATTGACTAAAGCCTTAGAGAAAGCAAATCAAAACCACATTGAGGCATTATCTCACACCAGTTAGAATGGCCATTATTAAAAAATCGAGACAACAGATGCTGGAGAGGATGTGGAGAAATAGGAACACTTTTACACTGTTGGTGGGAGTGTAAATTGTTTCAACCATTGTGGAAGACAGTGTGGCGATTCCTCAAGGATCTAGAAATAGAAATTCCATTTGACCCAGCAATCCCATTACTGGGTATATACCCAAAGGGTTATAAATTGTTCTATTATAAAGACACATGCACACATATGTTCATTGTGGCACTGTTTACAATAGCAAAGACCTGGAACCAACCCAAATGCCCAACAATGATAGACTGGACAAAGAAAACATGGCATATGTACACCATGGAATTCTATGCAGCCATAACAATGAGTTCGTGTCCTTTGTAGAGACATGGATGAATCTAGAAACCATCATTCTTAGCAAATTGACAGAAGAACAGAAAACCAAACATCACGTTTTCGCTCACAGGCGGGTGACAAACAATGTGAACACTTGGGCACAGGGAAGGGAACAACACTCACTGGGGTAGGTGGGGGGGCTGAGGGGAGGGGAGGGGAGGGACAGTGGGGGTTGGGGAGGATGGAGAGGAATAACACCAGGAGAAATGCCTCATGTAGGCAACAGGGCGGAGGGCGATAAAGATAGCAAACCATCATGGCATGTATGTACCTATGCAATAATCCTGCAGGATGCAGGATGTGCACATGTACTCCAGAGCCCAAAGTACAAAAAAGAAAAGAAAATCATAAGGAAGAGGAGGAGGAGGAGGGGGTGTTGGCCTTGTTGTTTCAGGGGTAGCAGAGTTGGAAGAAAAATCCACATGTAAGTGAGTGATGCAGTTCAAGCCCATGTTGTTCAAGAGTCACGTGGACGTTAATCAATGGCCACCAGAGTCCAGCAAAGCAATTCCAATGGAAAGTATGACCTCACAGTGCTGAATCCTGCACCCTTAGATGGGAGCATACAAGTATAGGAGGATTGCTCCATTTTCATCTTAGAAACATAGGGTTGCACAAACATGGGTGCTGCCACCCAAACAAATCCACTGCTTCAGACACCGCGAGCATGTGCAGTTTCACACTAAGCGTCTGATAGCCACGGTATAGATGCACGTTGGCTGACTTCTGCACCGGAGTAGCTGAGGGAAGCTGCAGGATGACAAGCATAGCTGTAGCTGGGTCCATGTCAAAGGCCTTATGTGAAGAGGAGGCCTTAGTGGGTGGGTCCAGACCCCCCACCCTCCTTCAACCACAGCAAGCCTGCCATTTCTGTTTCTAGCTAAGAGTGGATATCATCCTGTCGTTACAACATGCAAGGCCTCTGTCCGGGGCTTTAGAAGTATTCATTTAGTGCTTACAGCAATCCTATGAGATAGACACAATTATTCTTCTCATCTTAAAACTGAAAAAGTTAAATCCTAAAGAACTTTTGAAATGTGCTTTCCAGAACAAGCACAGTGGCAGACCTGGGCTATGAACCCAAGACATTTATACATAAAATACCTTTCAATTTCCATTGGGCAAAACTCTTTCTTTGATGCTATTTAATATCTTATCATGTTAAATTCTCCAGCCAGAAACCACAGATAAGGGCTGTCCAAACAATTTCTCCACTTGGCCTTTTAAAATAAATAAATAAATAGAGATGGTAAATTCATGCTGAATATTATACCATTGCCTACAGAAGACTTAATTTGAAAAGACATTAATAACGTATTTTAGAATAAAATGATACATATTTTAGACAATTTTATGGAATTCGTAGAGTGGCACTGGAGATAGGATAGAGCAGTGGTTCTCAAGCAAGGGACAGATTCAGCCTCTCATGGGATAGGTGGCAATGTCTGGAGGCATTTTGAGTTGCCACGACTGAGGAGGGGGTGCGGCTGGCACGTGGTATGTAGAGGTGAGGGATGCTGTTAAGCATCCTACTATGCTCAGCACAGCCCCCACAACACAGATGTATCCAGTCCAGACATCAACTATGTTGACACGTAGGTGAGTCAGTCTGTAGATATGAAGGTATGGAGACAAATGGATCGATGGACGGACGGACAGATGGATGGATGAATGGACAGATGGACAAGAATATGCCCCAGAAGTTACTTTTGAGGCAAAGGCTCATTTAAAGTGTTACAGTTATTCTAGTTTTGGTGTGGCCTTGTCATGAGGCTTCTAGTCAAATCATTCAAACTTGATATGCCTTTCTAAGCACATCAGTGTTATCAGTCCTGCTTAGGAGTAACTTGTCAGTGTATTGAAGACTGATAGGAAATCTTACAGACACAGCAAGGAATCATCATCATCCAATATGCAAGAATAAGGAGAAAAAAATATAGAATATTGTTTCAAGGTTCTAAAACTATTCGGTTAGAAAAAGAATGACACCATTTATGGAAATAAAGGCACTGGAAAAGGAACCCAAACGTGTGGGGAAATGAGCCCAATTGTGTTATACAGCTCGCACCCATGCTAAGGTAGTTGGAGAGCCATCAGAACGCAGGGCTGGACACAGAATAGATCTGGAGATGAGCATTTGGTTTTAAAGTCATGGCTCAAGCCTGAAGACAAAGATTGTTTCCTAAGAGTAAGAAAGTGGTCACACTCAAATGACAACACTGACAGGGCACTGGGCTTCAGAGAGCATGGTAGGGAAAGCTGGAGAAAGAGGAGTCTGCAAAGAGATGGAGGAGGACCAGGAATGGCATGAGGGGCCCGGGAGGAGAGAGTTTACAGACAAGGTTTGGTCATCAGAAGTAAGTGCTACAAGGAGCCAGACAAAAATCACCATGGTTAAGGTCATCATGATTTGTAAAATGACTGGCAGCCTTCATACTTGCACAGATGCAGAGAATTGGGAATAGATCTTAGAATAAAGTGAAGACACTCTAGGTAGACCACTTGTTTGAGAAGAAGAAGAGTAAAGAACAGACTTGGGGAATATCTAGGCATGGGCTGGTTAAGCAAAAACATTTTTCCCTACAACGAAAACTATCTAAATATGTTCTGGAGAAAAAAAAAAAGATGGGAGAAATAGTTCATAAACAGAAAGTAATGATAACAGAATCAATTGCTTTTCATGAATAGAAGGAAAAAAGAAAAATGGTTATAACCATTTGAAATGCTCAAGTAACACGGAAAATTTCATTTTACCAATGTGCGTTAGCCAAGAAGTATCGAATACTTAAATTTATTTTCTAACCTGCCTGTAACAATCAGAGTCTTTTGCATCTATTTCTAGTTGAAAAAACAAAACGCTGCGAAGCTAGCCAGATGGCACCAAAGAAAGCTCCCTTCGTTTGCCTTATATCAACGTCTGTAGAAGTTGCTCCTACTTTTGTAGTCAGATTAGATTTCACAGCTTCCAGGAGAAACACAAGACGTTTGGCACAAACTTACCAATCAATGCTTATATTTTAAGAGCAACAGTAATATATTAGTTTAGTCGATTTGTTTTTATGCCAAAGGGAAAAATGGTAACATTGACCTGAAATGGTTCCAGTGACTGATAATTCGTATGAAAGAAAAGTGATGCAATTCAGAGTTATAATGACTATTAGTGATAAGACTAGCAGTCACTTGCTTGCTGTTTGGCAAGGCCTGGCCCTGAGTCCAATCACATAAACATCCTTTGTAAAACTTGTTGCAGAGTCAGGAAACCAAAATCCAACCACTGTAATTGCAGAAGTATTTTCCATATTTTTAACAAAATGCAGAAATCTGGGTCAAGGATGATCACTGTCCAAATTTATTCTGTCTACCTGAAATAAAACTTTGTATCTAACAACTTATTTATGCCCACCTTGTTCCAAAAAGAATTTAGTGGCAAATTTATTTTCTTTGTAAATATATAGCCTGTCTTAAAATTCATAGCATAAAATATGACTGAAACATGAGTAGGCACGGCATAAATAAAGAATACCTAAATTTTCAAAGGCACAGCCTCCTTTGCAAAGAAGCAGCTATGGAAAGGAGAATTCATGTCTGAGAGCAAGACCCTAGTGATCACCTTTTCCAATCACCACTCCCAATTTGTACAAGATTAGCAATCTGAGGCCAGTATCGGTGAAGTGACTTGCCTAAAATATTCCTTTAACTCTGAATTTATTTTTATTTTCATTTTTGTGGGTACATTGAAGGTATATATATATTAATGGAGTATATGAGATGTTTGATACAGGTAGCACTGTGAAATAAGCACATTATGAAGAATGTGGTATTTATCCCTTTAAGCATTTATCAACTGAGTTGCAAACAATCCAATTATGCTCTTTAACTCTGATTTTATAAAGAACTGAAACCACAGTTGTTTCATCTTCAGTAGAATTTTCTTTCCACCTGAGAGTTATGTTTATGAGTTGCATATATTTTGTTAATAATAATGATAACATTAAATCTTGGTTTTGTTGCTCTTGTTTGTCCAAAGTCATTTTGGGGGATTGTTATACTTTTGTAGTAATAATCAAAACTCTTGATTTCTCTCATGTGATCACCAGAGTAGGAGCTAGCTCATTTCCCGAACTCACCCCTGTGAATGGGAGTGGAGAGCAGAGCATTCTGGTTCCTGAGTGCTCCGGTGGAAGCCGGGCTGGAGATGACAGACAGCAGCTAGTAAGCCCCTTCCCAAGTGCCTGCAGAGCACAGGGAGGTGGAAATACAGGCATGCAGGGCTCCATTCAGTTGAAATCCCAAGCACACTGGTCATCATGAAGAATCGGAAGGAGATGGTGTGTGGGGAGTGACACTAACAACAGGGGTTGCATAGGCCCAATGAGGAGACTTCTCAGGCTTACATCGTCTCTTCACTGAGCCTAGCTATCAGGCAACTCAGGGAGGACTCCACCAGGAAAGTCTCAGGGCAAAGGGAGTGGCACGCAGTCCCTTTACAGAGGCCTGGCAGTTTTCCACGGTGCCGTGAGAGAGCCATCAGCGGCACGTTTTTCTGCACTAAGCAATGCCACCTGAATCAGCTGCATAGAAACCTGGCCCAGCACCCCCAAGACACCCAACACTTCGGAGCTCTGAATGCCACTGACAGATGATGTCACCTAAAAATAATCTCCTAAAAACACAGACATTTTATTTCCTTTCACCCAAGTTTCTCCTCTTTGAGGCTTGAATATCAAATGACAACGACTTCCAACACATAGAATGACCTTCTCTTTTTTTTTGTTCAGCCAAGTAATGAAAAGATGAATGGTGTTCTTCACTCTATTCAAATGTCTTAACGTCTTAGAAAAATTATAAAACAACTTCTGTTAAAGTGACTACTAGCAATTCCTCTAAGACTGGCCTCTGTCCAGCAATTGTACTACATTGAGTGTTTGGCAAGAATCTGCCATGCAGAAAATGATTCTTTAAAAAAAAAAAGCAAGCCTAAAATATGAAAATTACAGTGGATTTAAACTTTTAGACCTCTGACATTTAATAACACAGAAATATGTTATGTCTTTCCAATCTGATGCTCCTCATTACTAGATTTTAGCCCTTAATACAGATCAATTTTTCTTAAAGAAAGGGCAGCATTGAGAAAGCAAGGAAGTGGAACATGCTGAATTATCAACTACATTTAATCCCAAACCTCTTCTTGGGTTCAAGAAAATGTATTAACTTGAATGATACCAATTATATCAGTACTTTACTGATAGACCTATACGGTAAAGGTGTTTTGATGAATGCTACGATCACTTTATAAATTGCAGTCAAATGGTCACTTCCAAAGCAGCATTTCCAAATTGTGTCAAAAGGAAAGCTAGAGATGTTTATAGGTACTTAGAGGGAAATGAGGCTCTCGCAGTCAGATGGCACATTCTGTTTGATATTCTCCCTCTTGTCAATTTCTAAGATGCATTAATGTATCAAGGGATGATTTGACCACAGAACCCCACTTCCCCGAAATTTTTCCCAAGACGCCAGTGGGCCTTGGGTTCCCTGGACACCAGTTGTGAAGCATTATTTTGAAGTCTCTAGAACATTTCACTTTTAAGTGGTTTAAAGAGTACACTTGTGTTTTGTTTTCACTAGTGGTTTACTTGATAAAGTATTTCCTCATAGATAATCCTAAACCAAACTTTTGCCCACGTCTTAGGGCTCAAACCAAGGACATACACAAGCCACCACAGAAATGGTAGGAAATCCTCCCACCCACCCCACAGGGGCACTTTTATCTCCAAATACATAACAGCCTTTTTTATCTGCCCATCCCTGACCAAGACACAGCAAAACACCCACACCTGGTCACTGGCAAGACCTTGCACTTTCTGAAGCTTGACTTGATGCTCTCTCCCCTTCTTCACTCTTTCCTCATTCTCTACACCTCAACACCACCTCCTTCTTCTGCTTGAAACTAGCTGGACCATGCCTGTTCGCCTCCCTGATCAAGTCTGCTTTCAAGAAGAATCTAACACAGAAATCTCACCATGACTCAACTGTCCAATGAAGCTTTAAATGTTTTCTGTCCTAATGGTATTTGCTTTTTAAGAGGAACAATTACAACAATTCCTAGTTAAAGACTACAGAGATTTTATTATTATTATTTTGTAGCAATGGGAACTTGCTGTGTGGCCCAGGCTGGTCTCAAACTCCTGGGTTCAAGTGATACTCTCACCTCAGCATCTCAAAGCACTGGAATTATAGGAGTGAGCCACTGTGCCTGGTCCAAGAATACAGAGACTTTAAGCTAAATGGAACATTAGGGATGATCTAATATGATGCCAGATGATACTGAGGACCAGAGGATAAAGCTGTTGGACCAACATCACATGACTCAATAGAGGCATCATCAGACACGCATCGAATACTCTAAAGTCTCAGGCCAGTTTACCAGGCTTTAGAACATCCTCCTCCTCCATATTTTAGAGAAAAAGAGGAATTCCTGAACGCCCCCATCCTGCCTACATTTAATACTGACCCCAAAAGGCTCCATGACAGTGTGACTGTCAAGATGGTTGAAATTGAAGCCCTTGGCTGAGTTTTTCTCTTTGTATGTCTGAGGGGCAAAGACAGAAATTCTAGACCCCACATGTATCTGACAAGCACCAGCTCTGTCCCTGTCACTCTTCCAGACACCTGGGAGATGTTGTAAGAACAGAGATGGAGTCCCTGTGCTGCGGACCTGACACTCTAGTGAGGACGGGTAGCAAGGTCACACAGAAACTTTGGCATGCAGAACTAGGACTCCAGGGAGAAAGAACAGTGTGGGAATCAGCAGAGAAGGACATTTAACCCACAGGATGTAAATTTCCAGGGAGAAAATGAAGATAAAGCAGAGACCGGGGCCTAGGCCTGTGTCCTGGAGCTCAAGCTCGAAAGATTGGGAAAAGGAAGGGGAACAAGGAAAGGAGACTGACGGCAAGCTACCCTTGAGGCAAAAATAAAATTAAACTAAAAGCGAATGGCAACAACAAACCAAGTTCAGAAGCCAAGCAAGGAAGAGGAAGTGACCCATCCTAACGAAATCAATTACCATCCAGCCAGGCCTAGGATGGGAAGTAGGGATTGACATTTCATCTGTTCACATGAAACTCACTGGTGAATACGGTAAGAACGGGGGAAGCAGAATTTGTCTAGAGAACTGTTTTAAAGAGACTTGCTGTGAAGAGAAAGACAGAAATAAAGTGGTAACTGGCATGGAAGGTGGGCCAAGGGAAGGCTTTTCCTAAGTGGGAGAGAGTCCGAATGTTCATGTGCTGTTTGAGAAGATCTAAAAGAGGAGGTGAAACCAGTGCTGTAGCAAGAGGGCAGAATGGACGCCCGGCACACAGCAGGAGGGAGCCTCCTGCCAGAGAAGCAGAGGCAGCTCACCCAAAAGGAGGGGCAAGGAGGGGCGTCTGTACTCCATGCAGATGCAGGGATGAGCTGGCTCTGTATCCACAGCTTCTGTTCTCTCAGTCAAATAAGAAACCAGACCATCAGCCAGGAGTGGGGATGAGGAGGGACTCTGTCACTGAAGCTGGAGAACAGCATGAGGCAGACGTCCCAGAAGCGCCCCCTTAAAAGCCTTGGGTATAACTTGGAGTAGAGCTGTCTCCCGGGCGGATGAGGGGGTAGGGCAGGGAAAGCTTGAGGCTAAGCTAAGCTCCGGGTTTTCCCAGGATCCTTGAGGGTGCGTGCAAAGGCATGCTGAGACTGTGGCGCCTTGCAATCTAAGCTGTGTGGGTGTGGGGGTATCAGTGTGCGGGAGTCAGGAGGAGCGGGGCAGTAAGCAGGTTGCCGGGGTGGGCCATCAGGGCCAGGAATGGGCAATGACAAAATCACTAGTGATGGTATGTCTAAGCAGTCACCGTGCAAAGCAAGGACCAAAAGGTGGTGGGTGGAAACGCCTGTAAGTGCAGAATCATCCATGTGTGGAGAGGTCTGCAGGTCAGAGAACCACCCAGATAGACTTGCAGTTGCCAGGAATGATGCCAGGAGAAGAGGGGAAGAAGCCGATGATGGGAGTGACTGGAAGGGGAGCCAGGCCTTTGGTAGGAAACTGTAGGGAATGGTAACACTCGCTACAGAAGAATGGTATAGTCAGAGAGGCGCAATTAAAAGGAGATGGGATTTTTTTCAGGGCAAACAGGAAAAATGGTGGGGAAACTTCTAGAAGGAGCAGGTGAGCATCTAATTCCAACTCCAGAAACGAAGGTCCTGGGGTTTGGGGGAAAAGGCATTGTATGGTAAGCAAGGTCCCCACGAGCCTTCCAGGTTACAAGTGGAGTAAAATTAAATTATAATGGAGCCAGTGGTTTTAGAGGAAAGGGATGTTTCACACTTGAATACCCAGGGTTTCTCAAGCTCCGTGCTATTGACATGGGGGGCCAGATATGTCTATGTTAAAGGCTGCCCTGTGCATTGTAGGATATTTAGCAGCATCCCAGGCCTCAACCCACTAATGTCAGTAGAATTTCCCGCCGATTGTGACAACAAAAAGGGCTCCGGATATTGCCAAATGTCCCCAGGGGCAACATCACCCTAGTTGGGCATCTCAGACCTGCCCGAACAACCATGGTGCTGATCCTCTTTACCATGGGAAGTGTCCCTTGGGAGAAGCAATAACAACTCCTATGAAGGACAAGGTTCTCCTTGAAACAACATCAAGGTGGGGGCTGATGGTATTCCTGTTTCAGCAGCAACCTAAAGAAAGTTGCATAAGGAAATCACTGTCCCTGGCCTAAACATTGGTAGAATTGGCTTACTGTAGACCTTACTAGTCTATGCAGTATTTACAGCTAAAACTTCCAGGATACAAAATTTAGGCCCCAGAAATGAATACACAGGCCTCTAAGGAGTTCTATCAAAACCTGCCACCAGATTTCCTGAAAAGAGCTAGCCTTATCATGAAACTTACTCTGTAGATTTGCATGGGGCAATGTGTCTCACTATCACAGCTGTGCACTCGGGTGAATAAATGACAATAGAACAAGCGCACAGATCTTTGCAAACACCATGCACCTGGGCCCTGGCTGGCAGCGCGCCTGAGGGTTGCACCACCTGCAATATCATCATTGCAGTCCTCCCTCTGTCAGCACATCAGCACAATCTGCAATCACCGATTTCCAAATCGCAATGTAGTCACACTGTCATCTATGTGTTTAAAAAAGGAGAAGCCACACACATACAAACATGATCACGCGCCATTTCCTTGAAGTCACCAGAACGGCAACATCTAGAACAAATAACCTCCTCTGGGAAGGTTCATTTCTCCACAGTTAACCATTGATGGGCTGGCGTGATCCCTTCACACATGGGTTGCCAGAACTCAGAGCCCAGAATTAAAACCCATCATGGGTTTGTGAAGGAGATAGTATTCCTCAGCACCTGCTCAGAAAGGACAGACTTCCTGGAGCGCTACAGGCTAGCAAGGCAAACTTACGAGTGGGTGGACGGAGAAACAGCACTTCTGCCCTTCTTAATGCCTAGAGTTAATTCTATCCTCAGATTTCGCTTGAACTCACACTTCCAACTCTGAGGACCAAAGCCTGCAAACACTATTATCGAGTGGACTTAGATATTCAGCAAATGCACCCTTTCCCTGTCTCGCACCTTTACCTGCTGGCAAGTTGGATGGTCATTGGGACCCAGCTCCTTCCGAGGTTGAGCAAGAGAAAAAGAGGCTGCAAAACCAGTGGTCTCCTGCCTGGTTAATGAACCACTCTTCAAAGCGGTGTGTGGGAAGCAAGCCTGTACACTGAAGCAATGCCTCAGATGATCTGTGACCTCTGCGTAGCTTGCCCTCCACCTCCCCGGTATGACAGCTGGCTAATGGTTTTCTAAATATTTCCAGCCTGGAATTCCCCAGCTTTCTCAAGGATAGTAGAGCCCCTGAGGCAACAATTGCGGGCACTGAGCAGAATTTTGTATCATCTCTCACTGAAGTTTCAAGAGACATGTTTTATCCAGGTGTGCCCACCACTGATGCCTATCCAAACTCCTCACTCCCTCACAGGGCTCGCAGGGCAGAAGAGCAAGCCCGCTCTGCCCCAGCCAATTCTCCTCACTCCTGAGCACCTCACCCTCTCTTTCTTTCTTTCCCTCTGTGAGAACCAAGAGGTTAGAATGGTGAAAATGTTTTCTATGCAAAACAATGCTGAGCAGAAAGACAACCTTTTCCTCTGAAGCTGTGATTGATCTGAAGGAGGTTAACGTTATTGGAGAACAATGGGTTCCAATCTGTCACCAGATTACAAGCACGGTGTTTCTCCTTTCACCACTTTCATTGGTTTAGCAGTTTATCAACACATGTTTATTGGCACCTGCTATGACTCTAGCTCTGTGCTGTGGATTTCAGGTGGCAAAATACATGGAAGACATTGATTGTTTCAATAAGATGGACTGCCCACTGAGTGCGAGGTGCCAAACACACAAAGACTCATCAGACTCAACCCCTGCAGATGAGGAGCTCATGTATGTAGACCCGGGTTTCCCAGCCTGGGCTCTGTTGGCACCCGGGGTCAGATGGGCCTGTGTGTGGGGCTGTCCTGTGCGCAGTAAGATGTCTGCAGCATCCCTTACATGCACCCACTGGAGCATGGCACCCACCTCTCCCCAAGTCGTGACAACCAAAAATGTCTACAGATGTCACCAAATGTTTTCTGCATAACAAAATTGCTGCTCTCCCCCGCACTGAGAAACACTGATATAGACAAATATGTACAATACAGTGTAATACGTATAGTAGTAGAATTATACACAAATTATTTTTGCTGCACAAAAGAGAGTCTAAACATCTTTGCCTAGGAAGAGATCAGAGGAGGTAAGCCTTGAAGAAAAGAGTGAGAACTCAAGGGTAGACAAGAAAGACCAGGGGTGACGTCAGGGGAAAAGTGGTGTACAGAAAAGCGAGAAGACCCAAAACTGCAGGAAACTGCAAGCGCTTGAGCAAGATCCAAGCTGAGAGCATGAGAGGAGGCAAGTGTGGGAGGGAGCCAGGAGGGGAGCAGCAGCCAGGGCACCGGGGCCTCCGCACCCACTGAAAAGGGATCGGCCTCTGTTTGTAAAAGATGGACACACGGGATGTCTTCATCAGGAGTCTGACACGAAGAATCTTTTTTACTTTTTCATTTCACTGAGAAAAAGACATCATCTTGCTCTAAGGAAAACTGAAATCCAGCATGAAAAAAAAAAAAAGACACACAGGACACATTACCAAACATGTAGCCACATCTCTTACAGATACAATAAAGAGAACAGGGCAGGTTAGTCACTCCTGGTGTGTATTAAAAAAAATGTGCAATTCTTATGAATAATATTGCTGTCTGTATCATTGTTTTAAATAAAGGAATCTCTAATTTCTTCATTGAACACTCACCAGGCTGGGAACCTTTCCAAGTCGGGCACTGGGTCTGGCTCATCTCTATGCCCCAGCAGCTGGTAGGGAGCTTGGCACATTGCAGAGCCTTGGTGAGTATTATGGGATGAATGATGTTCCAGACCAGGGGTCAACAGACTTTTTCGTAAAGGGCCAGAAGATAGCAAATACTTTTGCCTTTGTAGATCAGGTGGTCTCTGCCCCACCCACTCAGCTGTGCCCTCCTAGTGCAAATGCAGCCACAGTCTATGTCTAAATGAATGAGCATGGCCATGCTCCAGTAGAGCTTTATTTACAAAAGGAGGAAGCAGGCTGCATTCGGCCAGAAGATTATAGTCTGCCAGCTTCTGTTGCAGACAAATGTGTTCTGAATGAGTTAAAGAGGGGATGTTATTCAGAATCTTTATCCCAAAGTAAACATCCCCAACAAACACAGGGAAGACAACCTCTTGGTCCTAAGTTCACGTTACTTATCTGCTCTTACAGATAGACATACTCACTCGCTCTAATAAACTCAAAGTAATAGAGTGCTAGAAACAGAAGAGGTCTAAGTTAACCCCTTCCTTTTACTGCTAAGGAAACTAAATCCCCATAATCTAGAGGCCTTTACCCAAAATTCTGTGGCTGTCTTCCTCTGATATCACAAATCTGGGGAAGAAAACTTAAACCCATTGCTTCTAGGTGCAAAATTCCCTGTTCGTGTACTGCCTCAGTCTTGTGGGAAGTGAGCCACCCTCCAGCCTTTCACCACGGAAGGGAGAGAGATACTCCAGGACTGGAAATGAGAGATTCACCGAGCCACGCTCAGGTGGGATATTTGGCAATACAGTCCTATGTTGCATCACATCAAGTTGGGTTGTGGAGCTGGCACTGTCCACATTGGCTATATCAAGGGATGCACTTAACAGCAAAGCCAGAGCTGTTCCAGGGTTCCAAAAGATGCCAGAGGAAACAGAATTCACGGCATTTGATTTAGCAGTGAACACAAAGCATGTAATAATCACTTGAACTTGGATTCACTGATGAGGAGGGCTTGAACACCAAGGTCTTGACAGTGGTACTCCTTTCAATAACATCGTATCCAAGCCCCAGCTGGGAGATCTTTAAAGATCTGCTTCCTGTTGATCTAGGGGAGATTTCCCAAAGTACTATAATTTGGTCCCCAGCACACAGCAAACTTTATAACTCTATACACGTTAAGAGATTGTCTGAATCTCTGAGGCACTTAAAGCTTTCCACAGGAGTCAAGATCAGGCACCTGTATTTCCTCTGTTTTACCAATGAAAAGGCCAGGGCAATGGGAGCTCACACAGACAATTGCTTCCCCAGGTCCTCCCTGGGCCCCTCACTTCTTTCCTCCCTGAGTCTGTCACTGCATGAATTAGGGACATGTTACAGTTGGAGAAATGTGTGTGTGTGTGTGTGTGTGTGTGTGTGTGTGTGTTTTTAATCAATTTCATTTTGTTTTGTTCCAAGATTCTAAAATAACTAAACAGACATGAAAAATTACAGAAATGGCATTTCCAATGGAAAACATAGTAGGATTCTAGGAATGTGGTGTCAAAATGGTTTTTGAAACAGTTCTGGAGTCAGGAAGCCAGAGTTAGAAAGTGCCAGCAAGGTAAAACCCCAGGCGCACTGTACAACAGAACAATAAAAGGCGATTTCTTCCTGCCTCCTATCAACAACACTTGATTCGCTGATGCAAATCACCCTCTCCTTAATGCCTTGGTTAGCAAACCAACACACCCATCTTACATAAACTGCTTTATTCAAACCTACACACCCCAAATTTATACTTGAGTGAGAGATTCTCCTTAGATGTTTAGAACAAGTCAACACAATTACCCACATTTTGACTGAAAAGATTTTTCATGCTCAGATGACTACTTCAAAATGAGATGGAAGAAATACTATAAAAGACTGCTTGTGGCATTTGAATGCTGGAAGCTGCCTGGCTACATTAGGACAGATACACCTATGTTTTTGAAAGTGCTAAATTATTAATTTGGTCCCAAGAGGTTCACAACTGTATTTTCTTTTTTTATTTTTATTTTTGAGATGGAGTCTCGCTCTGTCACCCAGGATGGAGTACAGTGGCAATCTCGGTTCACTGCAACCTCCGCCTTCTGGGTTCAAACGATTCTCTTGCCTCAGCCTCCCTAGCTGAGACTACAGGTGACCACCACTATGCCCGGCTAATTTTTTGTATTTTTAGTTGAGACAGGGTTTCACTGTGTTAGCCAGAATGGTCTCGAACTCCTGACCTCATGGTCCATCCACCTCCGCCTCCCGAAGTGCTGGGATTACATTTCCTAGAATCACAGAACGTTGTGGCCACCTCTCTCCTGCCCACCGCCCCTCCTTGTGCACTGATGCTTGATTGAACTATGTCTGGACATCACTGGGTGCTGAGTACCTCCCTCACTCCCCATCTGGGCATCACTGGGTGCTGGGTACCTCCCTCCCTGCCCTGGTTCCTCTGTAGCTTGTGCGCCTCCTTCCTTTCCTGGATTCTCCTTCCTCTCTGGTCATTGAGGTTCCAGATGCCTTAAAGAAGACACTGTGAATGGGAGGAAGGAGATGGCTTTTGAGATGGATGGTGATGGCTGGGTGGGGCTTTGTCAGGTGTAAATTTTGACCATCAGATCTTCAAGGAGGTGGGGAGGTTTTGGGGGTGAAGAGTTGGGGAGGAGCTCAGAGACTAGAAGCCGTGTCCCTTGGCTGAATGACCAAGGACATGTGCTCTCCTCTAAGAGGTGCAAAGAACACTGGTGGGTTCTTTCTACACACAGAAAGTCATGTCTAAGGTTAGGGTCTTGTCCGAGGACTGTGTCTTCAATGTTTTAATTAAAAGGTATAATTGAGCTAGGCACAGTGTAATCCTAGGACTTTGGGAGGCTGAGGCAGTGGGATCACCTGAGGTCAGGAGTTTGAGATCAGCCTGGCCAACATGGTGAAACCCTTTCTCTACTGAAAACACAAAAAAATTTCCGGATGTGGTGGTGCACACCTGTAATCCCAGCTACTTGGGAGGGTGAGGCAGGAGAACCACTTGAACCCAAGAGGCAGAGGTTGCAGTGAGTTGAGATCACACCACTGAACTCCAGTCTGGGTGACAGAGGAAGACTCCATCTCAAAAAAAAAAAAAGTATGATTGTATAAATTTACAATTACACCATTACAATTTATGATGGTAATTATAAAAGTAATGCATACTTAGGGTGAGGTTGGAGAAGGGACTCTAGGTAGAAGTCCAGTACATGGAAAGGTACAAGGACCAAAAGCGTTCCACACCCTGGGAAGCTGGAGAACTCCAGGCACGTCCATGTGTGATCAGGAAGAAGCTAGAGGAGGCTGTCGTGGGAGCAGGAGGACCTCGCCTGCCTGGCCTCTCCCTGACCCGGGCACATCTGCCTGCTTCTTTTGAATAGTCCTCATTCTCAATCTTTCTTCTAAGTGAGCTGACTGTGGCTCTGTGGGCTCATCAGCTTCTTTCAACCCCCAAAAATGCAATCAACACAGCAGGATTCATTTTGCAAACTCACCCAAAGCCACTTATGGCTTTGTTAGGTTCTTTATCAGTCTGAGCTTCTGTCGCCTCTTAACCACGTTGGTGTGATTCGATCACCTCTTGATCTCCTTTGATAGTTCTCCCTGACAGAGAGCTGACTTTTTCCCATCCCCTGTTAGCATCATGCCCTCTGCCCCAAGCAGAGGCCCAGCCCATCCTCATTCTTCTCTTTGCTCCACTGGTAGCTTTGGAAAACACCTTTATACACAGCCATGGCTCTTTCGGCAGCCTCGCTGCCTGGGAAACAGCCTTCCTGGCACTCCCTGGGAGCCTGTGCCTCTCCAGGCTGCGTCTCTGGCCATGTACATCCTCTCCCACATCACAGGTTCTTTTTCTATCAAAGCCCATCGGAAAGTCCCAAATCGCCCCATTGGGCTTCTTTGCACCTCTTAGAGGAGAGCACATGTCCTTGGTCATTCAGCCAAGGGACACGGCTTCTAGTCTCTGAGCTCCTCCCCAACTCTTCACCCCCAAAACCTCCCCACCTCCCTGAAGGTCTGAGGGTCAAAATCTACACCTGACAAAGCCCCACCCAGCCATCACAATCCATCTCAAAAGCCATTTCCTTCCTCCCATTCACAGTGTCTTTTTTAAGGCATCGGGAACCTCAGTGACCAAAGGGGAAGGAGAATCCAGGAAAGGAAGGAGGCGCACAAGCTACAGAGGAACCAGGGCAGGGAGGGAGGTACCCAGCACCCAGTGATGCCCAGATGGGGAGTGAGGGAGGTACTCAGCACCCAGTGATGTCCAGATGTAGTTCAATCCAGCATCAATACACAAAGAGGGGCGGTGGGCAGGAAAGAGGTGGCCACAGCGTTCTGTGATTCTAGGAAGTGGTTCTGAAATCCCCCTCACTGTGGAGGGTGGTCTCAGGACCCACTGAAGAGCATCTCTGTACCCCATGGGGAGGGACCAACAAAGACAGCAAAAGTTATTGTTTGTGGGGGTCCAGACAAGCAGGCTGTTTCCAGGTAGGACTCCAGGCCTGGAGTTTCCATCAGCTGTCTTAGATATTATTATTAATAAAGAAGAGAAAACAACTAGCTAGCTGACACTAACAGGGAGTAAAATTGTCAGGGTACGGAAACGGGGGAATCCCGTTGCCACCAAAAATGTAAGTCGAATTGTCTCTATCACCTGTGGTCCGTGACAGTAAAAGGCACTGCCCATATCCTTTAATATCCCTATGACTTTCTGAGACAGTTTGGTTCCAGAGATACCTAAATCTCTAGTCCCTGCATCTCCCTGAACAAGGCTAAGTCACCTCAGCAGCCTTAACTGAAAATGCAACACTTTCCTCCATTCCAAAAATGAAAGAGTGTTCAGACCAGAACCTACACACTTAGAAAACATGAGGAACATTTCTGTGGGTCCCCTGGAGAAGTCATGCTAAGCAGTGCCGTCTGCCTGCTCCTTCTCCCTCTCTATGTCCCCTGAGCTCATCTGTTGCACACGGAAATGGGCACATGTGCGAAGAAAGCATGCAGCTGCAGGGACAGTCACACGTGTCTACTTTGGAGGAATACTGGCCGAAGCTGGCCCACACCGCAGGGCAGGGGAAGCAGCCTGGGGCTTTATTACAGCATGCATCAGCCTCCAGCTGCGCCGGGGGTTCTGAGTCTACACACCTTCCTCCTTCCTTGTCTAGCACTGGGTCAGGCACTACGGAGTCAAAACCGAGAAAATGAACAGCACACACCATTCCCTGTGCAGGAAAGGATACAAAAGGAAGGGAGGCTCTGAGCTTCCCACCCAATGTGATGTCTGCCTCCTTAGAATCAAGATGTACTGTTTGCCAAGCAGCGTTGGAGAAGTTTAAGTACCCTGTGACACGTTAACAGGTGTTCCTCACTGTGCACCCTTTAAAGACTTTTTTGGGCTAGGTGTGGTGGTTCACGCCTGTTATCCTAGCACTTTTGGAGGCCGAGGCAGGTGGATCATGAGGTCAGGACATTAAGACCACCCTGGCGAACATGGTGGTCAAAAATTAGCTGGGCGTAATGGGGGGCGCCTGTAGTCCCAGCTACTTGGGAGGCTGAGGCAGAAGAGTTGCTTGAACCCAGGAGGCGGAGGTTGCAGTGAGCCGAGATGGTGCCACTGCACTCCAGCCTGGCAACAGAGCGAGACTCCATCTCAAAAAAAGACTCTTTTGGCAGGTAAATTTCAAAATCCTTGCACACACGTTTCTGAGAGAGTTGTTTCCATTCACACATCAAGGGCTCTTAAAAGTTTTACAGTAAATACTCAGCATTTTCCTAACTTATTTGACAAAAGAACCTTTTTTTTTTTTTAACTTGGTAGGACATGCTATTCAGATATTTTAGTCTTTGTGATACCTAGAAGATAGTTTATTTTTTTATTTTATTTTGTTTTATTTTGGGGAGGTTTCTTTTTGGCAAACATCCTAAAGTACCCATTTTTTTGCAAACATTTTAAAGTACAAATATATGACATGTAAGAGTTGATCTCAACCCTATGTAAAACTCTAAATGTCACAGTTGGTGGGTTGAAAGGTAAGTACCTGAGAAGAAACCTGCAACAGCTACTAACAGCCATCTGATTGCCAGCCTGCAGAGGGCAAAAAGAATGCTCACAAAGCTAAACGCAGCCACTAAGTCATCATTATTATCATCGTCATCACCATCATCTTCCCTGTGATAAAACAGATCACTGATTATAAGGTCATCTCAACAATCCACACACAGCAGTCAAGTAGTCACCTGAAATGTGTGTTTTAAAATATTTACTAATAACTGACAAATAAAGATTGCATATATCTAAGGCATACAGTGGGATGGTTTGATGTAGGTGTAAATTGCATGTGATTATCACAATCACATTAACATATCCTTCACCACCTGTGCTGTATATAAGGGCCCCAGAGCGTGCTCATGGCATCACTGAAAGTTTGCGCCCTTTGACCGGCCTCTCCCCATTTCTCCATCCCTCAGCCCTTGATAACCACCTTTCTACAAGACAGCCCTTTTTATGCAGAACAACTATTAACATAGAAAACAGCACTCCTTGGAATGCTGTTTGGAGAAAGCTGGCCCTGGCATTCCCTCAGTCTTGTGCTGCCTGTTTTTCAGGGTCTGTTGTGAGCCTTCATAAGCACCTTCTACTGCACTGTGAGCTCTGTAAGGACCCACAATACTCAACTAGCTAGAAACAGCCACAACACCCATAGACCGCAACTCTTGCGATGCTGTCTCCTCCCACGAGCAGATGCCCTCCCCTTTGATGGCTTCATGTCCTCCTGTAGTCTTGAAATGTTCTGTCTCCGACATTTAGTCCTCACTATCTACTTTTCACCCTAAGAAATCAGACCCTGGTGCACTCTCCGTTTGCAGTGTTCACTTCCTCCCCACCATGCACCTCCGGGCCCCCACCCCATTCATTTGTCTTGGTGTGACGAGCCCTGCACCTCTAGGATTAGGGACAGGAGGAGGAATAACAGGGTTTCCCTGTGAGTTCCCAGCCTGGACAGGGAGTCAGGGCAAGAAAACAGTATGTGGAACAGAATGAGGAGGCAAGGGAGGATGAAGAACCATAGCTACCTGGAGCATGGGGAAGAGAGAGGTGCCGGCCGCCTGGCGGGGCCAGGAAGACCCTGTGGGAAGAGGGGCTGATGGAGTCGTAAGGAAACAGTGGGAGCAGTGGGTCTGTGGGCCCAGGGGCCAGGTGGACATCACAGGAGTCCCAGGCTAGAGGCCAAGAGGAAAGACGGGGCTCCGAGAGATGAGCTGGGCAGGGCCTTGCCAGGCTGTGTCCTTGGGAGGGTGGGCTGAACAGCCTTTGGTGGGCGCCATTCACACTGGGGAAGTGAATCAGTGCACAGCATAAAAAGATCGCTCTGGCCGCTGGGCAAGCAGAGAGCCACATGATGAATGAGTCAGGAGCCAGGTGGTGATTCAGATCAGGGGTCCTGGGAGCCCACAGATGGGGAGAGAGGAGGGACCCTGGGGATGCCTATGCGGGAGCTAACAGCACTGTCGTGGGCTCCCCAAACTGGATACTGCCCTCTGGCCTTATACTGTATGTTTGTTTAAAATCACCCTCTTTTCACCCAGTGTCTCTCCCCTCTCTGTTCCCAATTCTCACCATGACTGTTCTAGTCTGCTGGCCAAGAACCTTAGGACCGCTCTGCCTCCTCCCTCACCAAGTCCTGTTAACTCTTTGTTCCTCCATAACGCCCTTTGCTTCTGTCCCTACTTCTCCCTCCCTGTGCTCTACCCTAGTCCAGCTCAGGCACACCCTACCATCTCCACAGTCCCCCTGGGCAGCCTCTCCTCCCTCCCACCCAAGTAACTCACTCTCCAAGTCACGTGGCCTTTAGGTCTGTGTCCCCATCTCCATATACATCTTTGAGTCCAGCCAAGTTGATCTTCTGCCCACTTTGGCTCTGGGGTCCCCATGCCTCTTGCCCAGGATGCTGTGTCCTCTCCCTCTGCATAGTCGTGAGGCCCAAACCAGTGCTATCCTTTTGGTACGACTTCTCCCTCTCTCCTCTGAATAACTGTAGCTCTCACTTTTGGCGCCACTCCTTAGACCCTCAGCACATACTTTTACGTAGTGTTGTCTATCAGCTTTCCATTTCGGTCCTGTTCACAGTATGCCCCTGAAAGACAGAGACTTGATTCTGCATTGCAGCGTCTCCTCCCCTAATGAGCACAGTGGGTGCATAGTAATGTTGACAATGGACTCCGTGCTTCCCATGGACTCTAGGGTCACTATTGGCCAACCAGTTTCTCTGTAAGTGAGCGTGGCTTTCTGAGCTTCCAACTCCCTGCTTGGGAGTGATACATGCAAGAGGGAGAGTCTAACTCATGGACCTTTTCCACAGATAATCTCTATAAGTACTAGGATTTCTAGTTCTCTGACTTGCTAGAAAACAAGACAAAAACTTGATCCAACAAATAGCAGCTCCTAGAGATTACATATCATGGGCAGCAGTGTTCTAAGCTTGTTGTGAAAATATAACGATACTTACTGAAAGATTATCATTGTTTTGTAATTTTTGATAATCTCCCATTACACTGAACTAAAAAAATTCCTCCTTCTTTTCCTTAAAGGATCTTATTCAAGTAGCATTTACTAATGACGACAATGTTCTATGGATTGTTCTGGATGTTTTTGCATTCATTATATCACTTTGTGATCGGATGTCTTCACAGTTTCAGCAAAACTGGATTGACTATGCTTTATCATTTGTATTTGCAGTTTTAATTGAAGCCAGTCAATGTTAAGTTATAGTATAAATTATGTAAATCATACAACCAAATCCACTGGGTTATATTTAAACAAGCAACAAAGAAATAATTGTTGAGTCAAATATACTTATGGAAGCATTATTGAATTTAAACTTCACTACAACCTTGCAAGGTAGGTTAGTTATTACCTGCACTTACAATGAAAAAACTGAGGCTAACAGAAACTGGATACCTTGCCCAAGGTTGCACAGCCAGCAATTGGAGCAGAATTAGAACCCTGCACAGTCTGGCTCCAAGTTCCACACTTGACTTCCTTCTAGCAGATAACCAAAAGAAAAGACCTGGACAGCCCTCGATCACAAATTCGCCCTCCCTTTTCAAATGAGCCCAGTGGGCAGACCTGGGGTGTGTTGCTCTGCACAGAGCACACACAGGCACAACTGTGTCAAAGCACAGACCCTAAGTGGGAGATACAGGAAGCCGTGCGGGGCTTCTCCTCCTTCCCCAAGTGAAGGTTCTGCACGTGTAAGGTGACAGTGAGGTCCTACTACTATGCAAAGAGAGGTAGGTCACTCCACTGAGAGGACATCAAAACCCTGGTGGAAGCCAGCTAGGGCAGGGATTTGTGAGACAGGGTCTCCTCCTCCTCCAGCCCACTCTTCAAGGAGATGTCTTTGCAGAAACAGACTAAACTTTCTTGACAGCTTCTGGTCTACCACCACTCTTACCTCATCACATGTCACAAGTCACCTATACTTCACAAGTACATGTGGCCCCAACATTATCCATAAGATAAAGGTACTGCAAACAATGCCAGAATCAACCACATTCATTCCACACGACACCCTCAAATCCCAACATAGCCCCTCTTTTTAAATGAGAAAAGGAAAGTGTATAAGAACAGCCAGCATAAATAGCTACAGCTCTCATGACTATATTCTAAAATATAAGTAACTTCTAAAAGGAAACAATAGTTTTAAATACAGTCCTTAGGGAAAGAAAAAAATATATATATATATATACACACACACACATATATATATTCTTATATATAATATATATGTGTATATATGTGTGTGTAGTGTATAGTATATATATACATTATTATATACACACACACACACACACACACACACACACACACACACACATGGTCAGAACCTTAGGACTATATATATAGAGAGAGACATTGTAAAAAGTCTCTTTATTTTCAAAGCAAACCTTTTACGTAAAGGAAATAGCAGATACCAAGCCTTAAGCTGGAATCTTCATTGGGAAAATCTGAATTCACATATAAAGAAAGCTATTACCTTAATGTGAGTGACTCACTTATTAAGAAGCAGGAAGCTTGTTCTTAGGAAAAAACATCTATTCATTGCTCAAACTTAATAATATTCAGTGTTATTCCTCGTAGCTCTACAATTAGCCTTTAGTCATACCATTTTTCTTATGTAAGAATTATCTAGGTTGTATATAAAACATGTGTATATCTGCATGGTCTTTGATCTGGAGCACCCATCCACACAGGATGAGTAACATATGATTGTGAAATTCTAAGAAGGGATGAAATTCTCTGTGATGTTAGAGACATAAAAACCATTAAATTTTGCTGTGTTATTCAGAGTGGTAGTGCTTTCAGTTTAATTAATGGTAAATCACTTAGCTGAGTGATTCTTCTAAGGATGACTATTACATTAAGACAAATGGATGTATTCTTAGGCCTGCTAAGTATAGTATGTAAATGGTCTGAACATTTGATCAAATGAAATAGCTAATCCGCTAAATGTCCATTGAGAGACTGTTGCAAGAATAATTACAGTACCTGGTCCTATTCATAGGCATTTCTGATCCTTTTAAAAATCTTATGAAGTTATTAGGCTCAACAATACATTGCAACTGAAATTGTCTAAGGTTTGATAGATAATTGCTTTAAAATACTGCCCTGGACATACACACGCACACACAACAAAAAACAAGTAAATTTGCTTTCAAAGTGGTTTCTGCATTTGAAGCATTTATCATGAATGTTTGCCTGAGATCTTTATATATGTCAGCAAGCCCTTTGCTCGAGTAGGGGAATAAAAGTGAATGAAAAATAGACTGGGGAAAGTGAACAGTCTCCCTAACTCTCAGCCTAGCTCACTCCTATTTTCTCTAAAATTTATGTCTTAGACATCACCTCCTCCAAAAAGTCATTGTTGAGCACCCACGTTGAGGTCAGATGGCCTCTTTCATGCTCCCATTGTGCTCTGGGCTTCCTCCATGCAAACACTAGATGTTAGCATTTTAGAGAAGTGAATAAGGCATGTCACTGCCCCCAAGAAACTAGCAGGTAAATATCTACAAAATAATCAGGGCTGTGCTGATCTTCACATAATGGAGGCCAGGAAAAGGGCTGAGCTGGGAGAAATCCAAACAGGCTTCAGAGAAAGGCTGGAAAGGGAAGAATCTAAACAGGAGAATCAGTGTGACCAAAGGCGAGAATAATTAGGACTACTTTCCACAGATCTGCCCGCAGGCAGCCTCCTGGAATGGGCAAAAACTAGGGCAGCCCACAGTGATCTCCAACTTAGGCTAAAAATGAGTACAGTGTCTAAATGACATCTGTCGCATGGGCTAAGCCTGGAACCAGAATGGGCTGAGGCTTTCCCCTGCAGATCTTCTCAGCTGTGGCAGAAAGGGTGGAGAGAGCAAGTAGAGGACTAGGTAGAGCTGTATGGACACCTGGAGTTCCTGTCTGGCCACTTATCATGTTAGCCTTTTTTCTCAGTTTAGGGGAAGTCTAAGGTATCATGAGGTATCATGAGTCACGATGGAAGCCAGGATTGCTCCCACTGTGGGAAGTTGATCCCTGCCTCCCTGCCTCCCTTGCAGCTAGGACACAGGAAGAGGACTTGGGCTCTTCCAGTCAGTGTCCATTCTGGTCTGGCTCAGAAGCTAGCCGTGCAAAGAAGCAAGAGAAGCCTGGAGCTCTTTGTTAGTAGCTCCCTCTGGTTTGCAGAGGTGACATTCTTGTGGCCTCCATCACAGGCACAATGGTGTGGTCATGAGACCCTGTTCTCAGTCTGTGATGTCATTTTGGAAACTGTTCACAGCTCTGCATTCTCTAAGGCTGATGCTCCAGCCCTCCCAGAGAGTTTGTGAGCTAGCTTTCATTTGTTAATACATTCATTTTATTTTAAACTTAGCCCACGTTGCTTTCTGTTGCAACTGAGAACTTTGCCTGGAGAGAGTGGATGCAGCCTCGGAGCGTGAACTCGGGGCTGTGCTGCTTCTCCCAGGTAAGGTCAGCTGTGGGAAGGGCTTTGCATTCATCCTAGTCAAGCCTGCCTCCATTTCCTGAAAGAACAGAGTCCCAGGGAGGAGAAAGTCCTTCTGTCTGCCCATGCCTGGGAAGCAGCAAGGCTGGTGCAGAACAGTAGCTGGAAGGTGGGATTTCTGTCCTGCAACAGTGGGTAGTAGCATGCACATGCCCCCACTGTCCCTGGGAATGCACTGCAAGGCACCAAACCCCATGCTGCAGGTCCCCATGGGCTCCCCACACCCTCCACCCAGCCCATAGCAGGTTCCCAACAAGTCTTCTCTTTCCTACACTACATTTGTGCAGCTGCATCTCAGAGCCAGGTCCCTGGCCTGTGGCCCACCTGATTTTCCTCCCAAATTCTATTTTCCCTCCCCCATCCTTCTGCCCAAACGATGCCAGGATTGCATTCTTCCAGAGCCCTTGGCCTGACCTGCCAGGATGCATAATCCTAAAGTGTCCATCAAACTTAGAGAGAACCAGATCTGATCAAGGTCAAGAGAACATAAGAAATGGGGAGTGGGAAGGGGAACCAGCCCCCACCACACAGGGAACTAGGTCTTTTAATGACTATGAAAGTCAGTGTGTCTATGAGAAAGAAGTCGTGGCAATAGAACACAGCATAGAGGTTAACAAGGAAAAAGAGCTTTCCTTCTCCTGTTGACATAAGCCTGTGAAGGAAAAGAAGAACTATAATCTTGTACTCGCCTATATACTCTGTAAAGTACAGATTAATTGCAGTCTCATGGGAGAATTGTCACTTATGGATCATTATCCTGAGCACAATAGCTATTAGGTATGACAGTATGTGTCACATTAGATTTGTTATAAGTTTTATTTCATTACAATACCAAGCCTTGTTCATGTTTGTTCCGCCTTCTCTTGTGCTGTTACTATGCTTATCAGTTCATAACTTAAAACCCTGAGGTTACTTACGTTAGTTTAGTACCACCAGGTGGGCTCACCTCCACCTCCCAGATATTCCCTCTTTCCCCAGCACTAGCCTTCATCTCCATCTGCACATGGGACTGCTTTAGAGAAGGACAATGTATGGAATGGATAGGTCATAAAGGTAAATTACAAAGATGATATATAAAGGTAAGAAAAGCTTCATATTCTGTAACATATTTCTAAATATTAAGGGAAATTGAATTAGAAATGATGCAACAAGAAAAGTAATCAGAATAAATGACCCCTTGACCATCTCTCTTGATATTAAAAAAAAAAAAAAAAAAATAGCCCACAAAATGACGACTCCACTGAGTAAAGGAATAAACCTGGAGCAGGAATGGGGAAAAAAAAGGGAAAAGGGAGGAACTCCTGAATGGCCACAGACACTAACCCTGGGACGTGTCTGCTGTGAGTGCTAATACAGCAATAGTCACCCAGTTGTCCCCACTTCACAGCTCCAACGACTGTTTGACTTTTACATTGTCTTTCATTTCAGTGTCTTATGCTGCGGGAGTGGGCGGGGGGTGGGATGGAAATGAGGGCTGGGGGCCGGTGAGGGACAGGGCAGGAGGACCCAGGAACCTTCAGGAGGAGTATGGATGGCAAAGTGGAAGAGGCACCAGCATAACTCTGTTCTACAACCTCCAACTCACAAGCCACTTTACACACTGCAGAAGCCCAATGGCCAGAAGAGCTGAGTGTAGCCATATTCACCCCAAAACACAGTCATGAGGATTCAGGGAAATCAGATTTTACGCCATACCGGGGTGCTGACAACTGACTTTCTCGGCATCAAACATGAATACTGCCCCGCATCTCCAAAGTGCGGACTGCACATTGGAAAAACCTAAGCATGAATGAAGCCGGGTATGCCGACCGACTGCGGTGCTTCTGCCTGTGGAGGAAGGGTAGGGTCACGGGGCCCTGTTTGCGAAATTAATGGGCTTGGGAGCCGGAAGCCCTGAGCTGAGTCATCAGCTCTGTCTATGTAACACCTTTTTGACCTTTGGCAAGTTTCTCAGCCTCAATTTACTCATCTGTAAAACGTGGCTAATCTCAATGTGCTGTCCTCACAAGATTGCGGTGAGGATTTTTATGTAAAGTGACACATGGTGAATGTGTTTCCTCCCTCCTCCCTACATAAAGTCCAAGCAAATCACTCATTCTCGTCTAACTTTGTTTTTTTTTTAAAAGAGTATCAGTAACAACTGCTGCCCCTGTTCTTCCCAGAGACGCAGTGAAGACGGGCAGTGAGGTTGTTCTATACTCTCTAAATGTTTATCTTTCCATGATGAGTTATGTTAGAAGCAAGTGATTTTTTTCCCCAAAAAACTAATAAAGTCTTATTATTCCACCTATAATTACCAGTTGAATAATATCACATTGTTAGAGTCATATTGCTCAATAGAGTATGGCTATTTAAAGCTAAGGAACTTGAAAATTGATACGATTTTAAGTGTTCTCATCACAAAAAAATAATTAGTATGTGAGGTCATGCATATGTTAATTGGCTCAAATTAGCCATTCCACAGTGTATACATACTTCAAAACATCATCTTGTGCATCATAAATACATACAATCTTTATTTGACAATTTAAAAAAGTTTTAAGACAAACTAAAAAATAAAAATAAAAAAATAAAGCTAGTGAAATAGAGACACATCTGTTTCTACATTAGAAAAAAATTACCAAAGCTCCCAATTCTATTACAGGAACATACCCATGGTAACAGCCTCCAAGATGGCCCCAGGGACCCCCACCTACAAGACACATCCTTGGTACCCTCTCTCATGCTGTACCAGAGATTTTCTGAATAAGCAGTAGAATATAGCAGAAGCCATGGTGAAAGACTGTGTCTGCCATAAGTGTTCTCTCTGTCTCGAGTCACTTGCACCAAGGAAGCTGCAGCTCGTCCTGAGGATGCTCAAGCCACTGTATGGCAGGGACTCTCCTTCAGTTCAACCTCTATGTGATGCCAGCCTTGGCTGACAGCTTGACAGCAACTTGAGCTGGAACCACCCAGCTAGCGCTCCCAGATTCCTGGCCCACAGAAACAGTGATATCATAAGTGTTTGTTATCTTAAGATGCTGAGTTTGGGGTCATTTGTTACTCAGCAGTAGGTAACTAATACATTACTTAACACACACAATCACACACATACATATTTGTGCATACACACACATTTGGCAAGAAATCTTTGGCATACTATTTCAGTCTGATAAATACAGTGCATTCTGGAGTTGTGCCTTAAAGTTGTCCTTACAAGAAGCTTCATCCTATCATGATGAGACTTTAGTTCCTGGTGTCCAAGATGTACTCAACTCACATAAAATTCCATCGTATGTCAAAGAGTATATTACAGGTAGAAGACAAGAAACCCTCTTGAATTCTGTATCTTTATTAGGGAGGACAAGTGTAATAAAAAGTATTTGCTTTTACTAAAGAGAAAAGGCCTCACTGGATAGAAAGAGAATTCAGATTTTATGCTCTGTGGATAATCTGCTAAGCAGACTCCCTAATAATTAGTTCAATAAGTGCTTGGTGCACTGTTTGCTATTTGAAGAGATTCTTCTGAAACATAATATTGCTTCTTATAAAAAATAAGTCAAAGAACAAAAATGTACGGATGGCTTACACATATATTAATTTTTGTGCTTTTAAACATCTGGGAGATTTGTAAGTATCCAAAGATAATGGCTACTTAGTATTTATGTAGCACCCAGTATATAAGTATATTCATAAAAGATTAAAAAGATTATGCCTCAGCTCTGTCATGACCTATTAACTTCTACATCTATCATCTAGTTAATCCCCAAATTCTTTACCAGCATCATGAAATGAAACACCCTTGCTCAACAAAATGATTTGTTTGTTTATATAAAATGACTCATAAAATAAAACTTTATTTCTTATTCAAACTACAAAATCCAATAACTAAGTAATGCTGTAATGAAATACAGTGCTCTAAATATGAATAATATTAATGAAAAACATTAGAAATGAGTATATGAAAATAAGATAAAAAGTGAAATACGTAGGTGTACCATAACTTTTAGTTTTGGAGAGATGACCTGCAATTTGAGTTATAAAACTGTTTTCAAACAAGTTTGTCATTCCTTATTCTGGATTTCATGCTATTACATAACATAAATCTTCATGATAATGTAATTTAGAAATAGAAGAGCTGCCCATGAGCCTTTGAGAGAAAGAACGAGTGGATATAAAGAAACGTGGCATTGGTCTTTGGACTCTGAAAAGAAAAAAAAAAGCCTAAATGTCATCAAACCAACCAAGAACTAGATAACTGCTCTTTGAAGAACGTTCTGCAGAAAATAAAATTTGACAGCCTTTAATGATTTCTTAAAAACCAAAAACCTCTTAGCAAACTTGGAATAGAAAGGCACTTTAGCCAACTGATAAGGGGAATCTATAGACAAAACCTAAAGTGAAATATTACATGCTTTGCTTCCCCACCCCCTAAGATGGAGAACAAGGCAAAGATGGCTACTCTCACTACTCTACTCAAAATTGTAATGAAAGTATTAATTATTGTAATAAGGTAAGAAAATGAAATAAAAGGCTTAGAGATCAGAAAGGAATAAACTGTCACTGTTTGCCAATGATGCATGATTTATTAGAAAATCCTATGAAATGCATCAAACAACCACAAAAGCTTATGTAAGGATTCATCAAGGTCTTCAGATACAAGAGAGATATATAAAAATCAAATGCATTTTTAATACTAGCACAAACAATGAGAAAAATAAACGGTTTTAAATTTAATTTTCAATAACACCAAAAAACTTAGGAAGAAGTTTAACAAAGTATATAATCTCTACATTGAAAACTATAAAATACTAGGGAGAAAAATGAAAGCCTAAATAAATGAAGAAACATATATAATGTTTACGAATTGGAAGACTCAATATTGTTAAGATGCCAATTCTCCCCAAATTGAGAGACAGATTCAATGTAATAACCCCAGCAGACTTTTTATAGAAATTAATAAAGTTACTATAAACTTTTTGTAAAAATTCAAAGGACCTAGAATAACCAAAGTAATCTTGAAAAAGAACAAATTTGAAGGCTTTATAACTATCTAACTTCAACATGTACAGTATCAAGATAGTGTGAGATTGGCACAAAGATAGAAAATAGATGGATTTTTCTACTTTGACAATAGATGGAAAAATCATTTAATTTTCCAATAGGGCCAAAGCAATCCAACGGGGAAAGAATTATGTTTTTAACAAATGATGCTGCAATAACTGAACAACTGTGTGGGAAAAAATTGACCCCCTTCTTATACAATCCACAAAGATTTACTTGAGATGAACAGAACAAAATATGTAAGCTAAAACCATGAAGCTTTTATTTATTTTTTAAAATTTTAGGTTCAGGGGTACATGCACAGGTTTGTTATATAGGTAAAGTCATGTCACAGGGGTTTGGTATACAGACTATTTCATTACCCAGGTATGAAAATTAGTACTCAGTAGTTATTTTTTCTGTTTCTCTCCCTTCTCCCACCCTCCACCCTAAAGTAGTCCCCAGTGTCTGTTGTTCCCCTTTTTGTGCCCATGTGTTCTTGTCATTTGGCTTCCACTTACAAGTGAGAACATGTGGTATTTGTTTTTCTGCTCCTGCATTAGTTTGCTAAGGCTAAAGACTTCCAGCTTCATCTGTGTTCCTGCAACAGACATGATCTCATTCTTTTTTATGGCTGCATAGTATTCCATGGTGTATATGCACATTTTCTTTATCCAGTCTACCACTGATGGACATTTAGGTTGATTCTATGTCTTTGCTATTGTGAATAGTGCTGCAATTAACATATGTTTGCATTTTCCTTTATAGTAGAAAGAATTATATTCCTTTGGGTCTATACCCAGTAGATTGCTGGGTCGAAAGGTAGCTCTGTTTTTAGCTCTTTGAGGTATCACCACACTGCTTTCCAAAATAATTGAACTAATTTGCACTCCCACCAACGTGTATAAGTATCATTTTCTCCACAACCTCGCCAGCATCTGTTATTTTCTTCACTGTTATAGCCATTCTGACTGGTATGAAATGATCTCTCATTGTGGTTTTGACTTACAAATCTCTAATGATCAGTGATATTGAGATTTTTTTCATATATGTGCTTCTTGGCACCATATATATCTTCTTTAGAAAAGTGTCTGTTCATGATCTTTGCCCATTTTTTAATGGAATTGTTTGGTTTTGCTTGTGAATTTGTTTAAGTTCCTTATAGATGCTGGACATCAGACCTTTGTCAGATGCATAATTTGCAAATATTTTCTCCCATTCTATAGGTTGCCTGTTTACTCTGTTGATAGTTACTTTTGCTGTAAAGAAGCTTTTTAGTTTAATTTGATCCCATTTGTCAACCTTTGTTTTCGCTGTAATTGCTTTTGGCACCTTCATCATGAAATATTTGCCCGTTCCTATGTCCAGAATGGCATTTCCTAGGTTATCTTCCAGAGTTTTTATAGTTTTGGGTTTTACATTTAAATCTTTAATCCATCTTGAGTTAATTTTTGTATCTAGTATAAGGAAGGGGTCCAGTTTTAATCTTCTCCATATGACTAGCCAGTTATTCCAGTACTATTTATTGAATAGTGAGTCCCTTCCCATTGCTTGTTTTTGTCAGCTTTGCTGAAGATCAGACGGTTGTAGGTGTGCAGCTTTATTTCTAGGCTCTCTATTCTGTTCCATTGGTCTATGTGCCTGTTTTTGTAACAATACCATGCTGTTCTGATTACTATAGCCCAGTAGTATTCTGAAGTTGGATAGCATGATGCCTCCAGCTTTGTTCTTTTGGCTTAGGATTGCCTTGGCCATCCGGGCTCTCTTTTGGATCCATATGAATTTTAAAGTATTTTTTTCTAGTCCTGTGAAGAATGTCATTGGTTGTTTGATAGCAACAGCATTGAATCTGTAAATTGCTTTGGGCAGTATAAACATTTTAACAATATTCATCTCGTGAATGTTTGAAAAGAGAGCAGAGAAGTATCTTTGTTACTTTGGGGAACTAAAAATTTCTCTGATGAGACTTGGAAAACAATAAAAGAATCATAATTTTAAAAACTAGACTTCACCAAACTTTCAAAATTCTGTTCATCAACAGACAGTATTAAGAAAATGAGTAGGCAAGGCACAGACTTGGAGAAAATATCTGCAAAACACATGTCTGATAAAGAACTCGCTTTCAGCTTGTATAAAGAACTCAAAACTCAATAAAAGCCCAAAATAAAAGCAAGCAAGATATTTTAACACTTTACAAAAGAAGAAATACACATGAAAAAATGCTCGACAACCCTAGTCATCAAGGAAATGCAAATTATAACACAATGAGATACCACCGTGCACCAACTAGAAGAACTAAAATTAAGAAAGGTTGACAACATTAAATATTAGTGTGGATTTGAAGCAACTAGATCTGTCATACACTGTTGGTGGGAGTACAAAATGGCATGATCATTTTGGAAAAAGATCTTATAGTTTTTGTAAAAACTATACACCTATCCAATGATCCAGCAATTCTATTAGGTATTTGCCGAAGAGGAAAAATATGAAAGTGTATTTCCACAAAAAGATCTGTTCTAGAATGTTTACAATGGCTTTATTTATAATAGCAGAAAAGCGAAAACAGCCCAGGAGACCATCTATAAGAGAAAGGATAAAATAATTGAGATTTAGTCATCTGGCAGAACATCACTTAGCAATGTAACAAAAATGAACTACACATTCATGTAACCCACATGAATGTTAAAAGCATTCTGCCAAATAAAAGAAAGCTTACATAAATGAGCACAGGCTGTATGGTTCTCTCTTTATGAAGTTCTACAAAAAGGAAAATTAACCTGAGGATGGTGGAGGCAGAGCTTAAGGGGCATGATGAGACATTTAGGGTAATAGCAATGCTGTAAATCTTGGCAGGGGTTTACCTTACATGAGTACACACAGTACTTCTGCCAAAACCCACAAAATGGTACATTTAAGGTTTGCATTTCATTTTACATAAACTTTACCTCAAAAGAGAAAAATTGTCAATATCAGACTGTCTTCAGGGTATTAAAGAGTACACTCTTTAAATGCACTTTAAAAAATAAGATGGGTTGACAGATGGATAGATGATAGGTGTGTTATAAGGTAATTCTAGTAAGCTTGCCTGACTTGGTAGACTGTGTGTCTTCACTGTGAAATTGCTTCAGCTTTGCTATATGTCTAAAATTTTTATAATAATGTGTTAAGAAAAATTTCTTCCCAGCCTATACATTCCTAATAACAACATTTTTTAGCTTCAAACTCCCAAACAGTGTATGTTTTCTTCTTTCTTCTGCTCTCATCACATCTTCCAGTGGTTGTAAACAGAACAACTCCCAGGCGGGCTCCAGTGCTGGGTCTCTGTGCTGCCCGGACAGCCCGGAAAGTCCAGCAAGCATGCTCACCCAAGATGGAGCATGCACATGCCTGGGGCACGTGGAGGCTTAGGGACATTTGAACTAACAGCTTACAGGAAGGAGATACATGAGAATGTGCAGAATTTACTGGATCTGGAAAGTTCTTTTCATTTTAAGGCTAAACATTATTAGAAGACACATACAAGTTGAGCATCCTTCATCAGAAAATCCAAAATTAGAAATGCTCCAAAATCTGAAACTTTTTGAGCCCCAACGTGACTCCACAAGTGGAAAATTCCACACTTGACTTCCTGTGATGGGTCACAGTCAAAATGCAGCCAAAGCTTTGTTTCATGCAGAAAATCATTAAAAATACTTTATAAAATTACCTTCAGGCTATGCATGTAAGGTGTATATGAAACAAATGAATTTCATGCTCAGACTTCAGTCCCATCTGCAAGATATTTCGTTATGTAGTTGCAAATATTCCCAAATCCCAAAATATCAAGAATCTGAAACAATTCTGGTCTCAAGCAATTCAGGTAAGAGATACTCAACCTGTATATGCTAAGTTTTAATTCAGGGTAAATTATGAATATTTGAGGCAACCTACAAAACTTACCACAAATCCAACTTAACAAATAAAATGTTTAAACAACCATTAAAAAAGACTTCTAAGCATGCTAGCCCAGTAAAGGTGATAGAGGCAGTGAAAAGTCTGATTTCCTTTGCAAAGAAATAATGTGGTAACAGAAGAGAAACTAACTCCTACAGACCACCTAGGGAACACTGACATGTTGACCGGTGAGAGAGTGGTGCAGAGAGAGCTCTGTAAGACAGGAAACCTCACCTCAGCAGGGTGGAATGGCCAGGAGGAAAGCAGGATTTAGGCCCACTGACAAGCTTCCTTATATTATGCAGCACTGTGCAATTTTCTAAGTGCTTTCAGATGTCTGCTCTTGACTCCCATAAAATCGCTGTGAGCCGAACAGGGCTTAATACGATTTCTACATTCTGGAAGAGCCCGAGATCACATGGCTGGGGAGCAGTGGCACAGGATGGAGCGTGGGTCCAATGTCTCTTGGTTTCCCAGGTGTTGGAGCTGGGTGTGAATCCAAGCACCCACCTTGCAGTATGTGCTCAGCCTACTGTGCTACAGGCTGCTTGGCCCCTGTGAACGGCGTAGAGTCAGAGAGAATGGAAGAGGAGGTGGCAGCCAGCACTCATGGGCCCAGGACCCTTGCTTGAGACTTGATATGAAATAGAAGATAATGCCAGAACTGGAAGGAGATCACAGCAGCTCTGGCTTTCAGACACAGGGGTCTTTGGAACGCTTCCAGCATCTTGATTCCCTCAGTCAAGGAGGTCTTTCTCACACCATGAGAGGTATAGACCTTGTATCTGTTACAACCAAGGCTGGGCACCACCTCCTAATGTCGTTGGAAAAGCCAGTGTTCCACCTTATGACCCAAAGTGACTGGGAGAGTGTTTGCCAGGCCCCTGGCTCTTAACGAGGAAGGGGAGGCAAGGGTGAGAGGTAGACGGTTATGTCTAGTTTGGCTTTAGTACAATTGTGGCCAGGATTACAGTTGATACTCGGTGAGGAAGGGCAAAACAATAACAAAACACCCTTCATTTGAGTTCCTAGTAATTGCTTAATTACACTGTGCATTATGTTATTACACTGCTGGGGCTTTGGGCCTCCTGTTATGCTGGTGAGCCTCCTGCCCTGTTTCTTTGGGTGTGGCCCCCAGAATCTTGCGGTTTGCTGAATGATTCAGATGGTTCCACGTTCTCTACCCTTGACAATGGGGCGGCCTGTCAAACAGAGGCTCAGAGATGCCCAACCCTAGAAGCCTTGCCCAGTCGGATTTGGAGCCAAAACATGGAATGAAGTTATAATTTAGAGAGACCTTTAGTTTGGTGGTAACATCTCTCCCTGTCTGTGAAACGTTGCTTTATTTTCTTTCTAAACAAAAATGATTTCTTCTGTGTTGCTTGGTCGTTCAACAAGGAAACAGGAACTGTTTCTATTCCTTATCATTTGCTGTTTATTTAGTGTACAAGGGTAGAGTCTAATATCTGTGGAAAATCTTGTGCATAACTGGAAATTCTGGCTTCTTAAGTAATCTGTTTATGTAATTTTATTTTGTGATGTGTAAATTTTTTTTTCACTGATTGTCAAGAGAATGTCAGATAGTGATGAAGTCATGTTTTTCCTTTAAGAGAACTTCAAAGTATGTTAGTGCAGTTAAGATTAAGGTAATTATTTTATTTTTTATGCTTTTATTGTATCTTTTCTTATTTACTAAAGAAAATGTGCTAAGGGAAAACTAAACCCAAGAACTTTAAATAAAAAAGATGTTAGTGGAGTTAGGTATTTTCAGACGAAGTTGTCGGGTAGGTCAGTAGAAAACAGAAATGAAGAAGAAAGGAACATCACTTCAAAATTTCTTAATTGTAAAGTTGGTCCTGCACTTTTTTTTTTTTTTTTTGAGATGGAGTTTCACTTTTGTTACCCAGGCTAAAGTGCGATGGCACAATTTCAACTCACTGCAACCTCTGCCTCCCGGGTTCAAGCAATGCTCCTGCCTCAGCCTTCCAAGTAGCTGCGATTACAGGTACCCACCACCACGCCCCGTCTCATTTTTGTATTTTTAGTAGAGACAGGGTTTCACCATGTTGGCCAGGCTGGTCTCGAACTCCTGACCTCAGATGATTCACCTGCCTTGGCCTCCCAAACTGCTGGGATTACAGGCATGAGCCACCATGCCTGGCAGTCCTGCAATTTTTAACCCACATCCTCTAGAATGCTCACCAGCAGGCGTACAGAGAGGAAGGCTCCCTGTTCTATATTTGTTTGTGTGAGGAGATAAAGAATAAAAGAAGGATAAAAAGAAACACACAGTAGAAATAATGAAAACATTCTCAAATTAGTATTCTATTTGGAGTATACTAACGCATTTTTCTACTAAAATTAACCTGGTGGCTGAGGAATTAAATGAATTAATTAATTCCTGATGCTGTCTAATTTTTAAGTTCACTTTGAAATTTGTGTACAATATAATTAAAGTGCCTAATTTTTAAGTGACAAGTACTTAGTTTAGACCCAAAGGAATTAGAAATCCCAGCTTCCTAGAGATAGTATGCTATGAGGAATAAAATTCCCCCCAGTGATAAAAGTCATGGCCCATGTGGGTTTTAGAAATAGCGTTGGACTCGGAGAGACTCCAGTTCTGTGTCTCCCACCAACTCCATGTGCAGCTTTGATCTTGAGCTGCCTGGACTTGAATTTTCCCATCTGCAAAAGAGGCAGTTCTATTAGCTGGCCTCCACCACTACTTGCAGACACTTGAATATACTGTCATTTGCATGTTTATCAATGTCAGTTACTTTTTGTTTGCCTTGTATTTCAACTTTTAATGCTTGGGAATATAACTGACAGAGATACAAAAAAAATATACTGTTCCCTGTTCCTTCAGCAACATTTTAGATACTCACAGAAAATTTTCTCTTGTCTGGCTTTGGTAGACCCAAGACCATTTAAGGCTCCAGGTAAAGGAGCCTTGCAGCCCATTTCCTGGCCCTTGAGATTCTGTCCTGACCATCTTAGAATTCTGACAACCCTGTCAAGAAATGTTTCAGGCTACTAACAAGAATATCATGCATGGAAGGAACTCCCATCAGAGGCCGAGGGTAGCACTTGCCATGATGCAGCCGGTATCCTTTCCTGCTGTGGATGCTGCAATCAATTTGCACACGCACCCTTACTTGAAGGGGTCTCTGCTGGCCTAAAGAGTGGCTCTGTTCTCCTCTCACCTATGACCTAACCTGTTTGACATTCCTCCACCTGTCGCTGTCAACCCCCTGTCCAGTTCACTTCCTCCCACCATGCTGTCTACCTCTGTGTGGCCCCTACCCAGGGCACTAACCAGCAGCCAGATTGGCACAGGGAAACCAGGGAATCAAGCTGGTGGGGAGGGTGGCCAAATTCCCATGAAATAAGCAGTTTGACACAAACAGATTAATAACTGGAATTTGTATACAGTGTTCCAGGCTGGATTATCTTCCCCCACAATTCCTATATTGAAGCCATAACACACAGTGCCTCAGAATGTGGTTGTATTTAGAGACGGCATCTTTAAAGCAGTAATCAAGGTTAAATGAGTTCATAAGGGTGGGCCCTAATCGAATATGACAGGTGTCCCTGTAAGAAGAGGAGGTGACGACACAGACACACACGGAGGGAAGTCCCTGTGAGGGCACAGGGAAAAAGGCATCATCTGCAGGCCAAGGAGAGAGGCCTCGGGAGAAACCAGGCCTGCAGCACCTGGATCTTGGACTGCCAGCCTCCAGGACCGTGAGAAATAAATGTGTGTGGTCTAAGCTCCCAGTCTGTAGTACTTCGTTACGGCAGCCCTAGCAGACAATTCGCTTATCAAATAATCATCTTGGTGGCCATTTGAAGATAAGCTACAGGAGGACATTTGGAAGGACCCAGGAGAGCTGCCGCCAACTGGGTTATCACTCCTCACCCATCAATGGACTCGTCTGCTACTCTCCTGAAATCTGGAGGGACTTTTGCCCAAGAACTACCCTCACAGAGACAGAGCCTAGAATGGAAACTAAATTCCCACTCAGTGGCTGGCCTGCTGAGTCAGTCAGAGTGAAGGTAGTGCTATTGTTTTTAGGATGGCTTTCCTCCATGATACCAGAATGAGGGAGGCCTCAGAATTGGTGCTCGATAAATATGTGTTCAATGTGTGAGCTAAGCATATGAGAGCCTGAGCAGTTCATTTCTCCAATATGGGGTCTTTCTACCCAAAAAACCTGTCTATGGCCAGAGCTTCTTCCTGCTTTCCTGGAGTTATAGTGCCCCTGCTCCCCACCCCTCAACTTCACCTTCTAAGACTATGCTTGGGTCTCCCTTCGTGGCAGCCTTTCTCTGCTGCATGTCCCTGCTCGTTCCAGTAACAAACTCTCATTGATTACATCCCAAAGGACAGGCTGTTTTGTCTCTAGGAAGATCCCTGGCAGGTAAATATCTTCCTCTAACCTGTGGGCCAGTGCCACATCTAGGTAAAGAAGTGATCTTTCTAGGAGCTCTGCCTCACTTTTTCTCCGGGGTCAGTTTTCCTGTCTGAGGATAATAGTAACTGATGTTGGCAATGTGCACTGCAATTTACAAAACACATTAACACACAGGATTGCATTTAATCTTCACAACAACCCAGCAAGGCAAGTAGATCAGTAAAGATGGTTTGGGGACAGGAGTCCAATCCTAGTGTGCAGATGTGACATCCACTGACTCATTTATGCAGCCCCCACCACCATTCTTCACACAAAATTGGCCAAATTATGTGCGACGATCAATTATAACAAGACTCCCTACATAAACTTCTAAATGTATTGTGCTGTTTCTATATGTAAATAAATGTTTGTGAGACAGCCCACTCTGCTGTGATCAATTGTTAAGATATTCATTTGTACATTGTGCTGCTACAGGTCATCTGATGGCCAGCTGTCAAGTACATTCCGGAATCCCCAAACTGATATGTCATCATTACTTTTTCTTATTCTTGCTGGGGATCACAGCAGTGGGCAACATTCTCTTTAAAAGTGTCCAAAAAATTCTTGCCAAGCCAAGCCTGAACCAGAGGCTGGTGCATCTGACAAACCAAAGAGCCCCCCCAAAGAATTCAGTTATGACATTGTCACAAGCTGCTGAAAGCAGTGAAGAAACACAGTTACATCCTCTCCTGTCAGATGCGCTGCATCCTCCAGTGAAGTCCACACAGCCTGATCCTAAGAGGAGCTGCCAATCACAGATGCCTCGGGAGGAGGAGGTGTTTTTCTTTTCCCCCATTTCTAAGCATGAATCACGGAGTACAAAAAGCACTAACAGTTGAGACACCATATGTGAACCTCTCTGCTTCAGGGCTCCATGCTGATGGAAGCCACCTGCTTTCTTTGGGCACCCTCTCGGTAGCATCTCGGGAGCTGCTGGAAACTGGTGTCATCTCAGATGGCTCTTCCGTTGGGATGACAGTCTTCAAAAGCTGGCTTTTATAGAACAGTCAGGACCGGGAGGATGACAGGTTATTGGGGAAAGACTGGAAATTTATATGGCTGGATATCCTTCTCTTCCCTCACCCAAAAGGGTCTTGTTTAAAGTATTCTTCATGGTATCTCTGGTGCTGAGGTCAGCAATAAAAAAAAAATGAATTTGACTTCTTACAGATCAAGAAAACTTTCAATTCTGTTACCAGTTTCATCAGCTTTTGTAGTGTTTGTGTTTGATCAAAGAGCACAGTCTTGTACAGCTGGTTCTGAGTGTTTTGCTTGTCTGGGGGATTGCATATAAAGTGCCTTTTGCAACTGCTTATTTCATTCCTAAATCTCATGGAGCTGGCATTCTTAGAAAGAAGCTGAGTTTTGCAGCAAATTGATGGCAGGGGCTCTGCAGGGCTGACGTGTTTGTCTTCAGCCTCATCCACACAATGCCGTCACCAGCTGAACCAACACCCACTTGGGGGTGGACCTGGCCAAGACTCTCTAAGAGAAGGCAGCTCACCCAAGAAGTACACTGGGAACACATAAAAACTACCACAGGAGTGCCACCCCCAACACACACACATGCATACACACAGGTGCACATACACAGACACATGGACACACACATTCAGACTGCCTCCCACTGCCCATCCCAATAGCTGGGCCTTACTCCAAATTGTGCTTCTTCTTTGACCTCCATAGGACTTTAAATCTCCTGAATGTCGGCCCTGATTACTTTTTCCAAACTTATATTTCTGGCTCAACTTAGCATTGCCCATCAAAAGGAAATGGCCCCAAGGGACAGGCTGGCCATCACTGGTGGCCGCCAGCTTCCTTGGCAAGACAGCAATCAGCCTAAGGGAATGGGTTCAGTGTTCAGATGTGAGCATTGAAATAACCTACCAAATAGAGTGGAAACTATAACCCTTCACATAAACCATCGTTAATGCCTTCGCAGGGAAGAAAAACAACAGGAAAGAAGAATTAAACACTCAAACAAATTAGAATAACTTCTTAAAATATTCTTAGAATCATTTTTACTTATTTCTCTACTGACATAAGCCTTACCATCACTTTCTAGAACCACGGCCTCTCCACTATAGTAAAAATCACAGTAGCAGCTAGGTGCAGTGGCTCACACCTGTAAACCTAGCACTTTGGGAGGCCAAGGAGGGCAGACCATTTGAGCTCAGGAGTTTGAGACCAGCCTGGCCAATGATGGTGAAACCCTGTCTCTACTAAAAATTCCAAAAGTTGGCCATGCATGGTGGTGTGCTCCTATAATCCCAGCTATTCTGGAGGCTGAGGCAGGAGAATTGCTTAAACCCCGGAGGTGGAGGGTGCAGTGAGCTGAGATCGTGCCATTGCACTCTTGCCTGGGTGAGAGAGCGAGACTCCATCTCAAAAAAAAAAAAAAAAAATTACACTAGCCCCTCATCCACAGCTTCACTTTCTGAGGTTTCAGCCACCTGTGGTCATCGCTATCTGAAAGTATCACAGCAGAGGCATACCTTGTTTCTTCACGCTTCACCTGATCACACTTTGCGGCTATTGCGTTTTTTACAAATTGAAGGTGTGTGGGAACCCTGAGTCGGGCAAGCCTATGTGTGCCATGTTTCCAACAGGATGTGCCCACTTCCTGGCTCCCTGTCACAGTTTGGTAACTCTTGCAATATTCCAAGCTTTTTCATCCTATCTGTCATGGTGATCTGCGATCAAGTGATTTTTGATGTTGCTATTATAATTTTTGGGGGGCACCACAAACTGCAACTATCGAGGACAGGAAACTTAACCAGTCTATGTGTGCGTTCTGATTAATCCACCAACCAGCTCTTTCCCCATTTCTCTCCCACCTTTCAGTCCTCCCTCTTCCCTGAAACACAACAATTTTGAAATTAGGACAATTTGTAACCCTTCAATGACCTCTAAGTGTTCAAGCGAAAGGAAGAATCCCATGTCTCTCACTTTAAATAAAAAGCTATAAATGATTAAGCTTGGTGAGGAAGGCACGTCAAAAGCCAAGATAGGCCAAAAGCTAGATCCCTTGCACCACACAGTTATCCAAATTGTGAATTCAAAGAAAAACTCTTTAAAAAATTAAATGCTACTCAGTGAATACATGAATGACAACAAAGTGAAATAGCTTTATTGCTGATATGGAGGAATTTGAAATGGTCTGGATAGAAGATCCAATCATTAACAACATTCCCTTAAGCCAAAGCCTAATCCAGGGCAAGGCCCTAACTGTCTTCAATCCTATGCAGGCTGAGAGAGGTTAGCAGAAAAAAAAGTTGGAAGCTAGCAGAGTTTGAGGAAAGAAGCCATTTCCGTAACATAAAAGTGCAGGATAAAGCAGCAAGTGCTGATGGAGAAGCTGCAGCAAATTTTCCAGAAGGTCTAGCGAAGAGCATTGATGAAGGAAGCTACCCTAAACAATAAATTTTCAGTGCAGATGAAACAGCCTCCTATTGGAGGAAAATGCCATCTAGGACTTTCATAGACAGAGGAAGTCAATGCTTGGCTTCAAAGCTTCAAAGGGCAGGCTGACTCTCTTGCTAGGAGCTAATGCAACCGGTGACTTGAAGTTGAAGCCAATGCTCATTTACCATTTTGAAAATCCCAGGACCCTTAAGAATTGTGCTAAATCTATTCTGCATGTGTTCTATCAATGGAATAATAAAGCCTGGATGATAGCACATCTGCTTATAGTATGGTTTACTGAATATTTTAAGCTCACAGTTGAGAACTACTGCTCGGGAAAAAAAAAAAAAAAAAAACTTCTTTTAAAATATCACTGCTCATTCACAAGGCACCTATGCTCTCAAGAGCTCTGATGGAGACATGCAAGGACATTAATACATTGCTTTCATGCCTGCTAACACAGCAACCATTCTGCAGTCCATGGATCAAGTAGTAATTTCTACTTTTAAGCCTTATTATTTAAAAAATATATTTCACAAGGCTATAGCTACCATAGATGGTGACTCCTTTCATGGATGTGGGAAATGTAAATTAAAAACCTTCTGGAAGGGATTCACTATTCTAAATGCCATTTAGAATATTTGTGATTGATGGGAGGAAGTCCAAATATCAACATGAACACGAGTTTGGAAGAAGTTGATTCCAACCTTCATGGATGACTTTGAGAGGGTTCAAGACGTCAGTGGGGGAAGTCACTGCAGATGCAGTAGAAACAGCATGAGAACTGGAATTTGAAGTGGAGCCTGAAGATGTGACTGAATTGCCACAATCTCATGATCAAATGTGAATGGATGAGGAGTTACTTCTATAGATGAGCAAAGAACACGGTTTCTTGAGGTGGAATCTACTCTTGGTGAAGATGCTGTGAACATTGTTAAAATGACAACAAAGGATTTAGAATTTTACATCAATTCGGTTGAGAAAACAGTGGCAGGGCTTGGAAGAATTGACTCCAGTTTTGAAAGAAGTTCCAGTGTGGATAAAATGCTATCAAATAGCATCACGTGCTACAGAGAAATCTTTAATGTAAGGAAGAGTTAGTTGCTGAGGCAAACTTCATTGTTGTCTTACTTTAAGAAATTGCTACAGCCACCCCAACCACCACCCTGATCATCAGCAGAGAGGCAAGACCCTCCACCAGCAAAAAGACTGTGACTCACTGACGGCTCAGACAATCAGCATTTTTTTTTTTAGCAATAACTTATTTTTTAATTAACTTATGTACATTTTTAGACATAATGCTATTGCACACTTAATAGACTACAGTCTACTACTTAATATACACACTGAGAAACCAAAAGTTTGTGTGACTCACTTTACTGTGATATTCCCTGTGCTGCAGTGATCTGAAACAGAACCAGCAATATAACTGAGGTATGCCTGTATTTTTGAGAGGGGGACCGAATTCACATACATAATAATGTATAATAATATTACAGTTTATTGTTATAATTATTTTATTACTAGTTATTCTTGTTAACCTCTTATCATGCCTAGTTGATCAAATGAACTTTATCATAGGTATGTACGTATAGGAAAAACAAAGAAGGTGGAATACATAGGGTTCAGTGCTATCTGTGGTTTCAAGCATCCACTGGGGGTCTTGGGAAGTATCCCCCAAGGAGAAGGGGGTGCTCTTAATTTGGCTGTCCTCCCAGTCTGCTGCAATTGATCTCAAAATACAGAAGAGAAAACCAAATAAAAAGAGGCCAATGTCCAAAAATACGGTGGGATCTTGGGTGCAGATCCCACAATGGCAGTTAAGACATTATCGCCTAAACCCCCTTCTTGATGTCTGTGAAAGAAGGAGGAGATCACAAACTATTAGCACTTTGCAGAGATCACAGCACATGGTGATAAAGGTAGTAGAATATATGAATTATTGAAACTTTGGAGGGAATCCTGTCCAGCTTCCTATTTTAGCAGAGGATAAAAATGAGATGCGGAGGATTGAAATGTTCTGCTTAAGATGATTAAGGTAGTTTGTGGCAAAGCTAAGGTTAGATCCTTGGTTTCCTAACTTGTCATGGACTCACAGATTCCCCAGGTTTAGAGGAACAGTCCAGACAAACCAGCCCTGAAATATTTGAAGCACTGTTTCCACATGCAGCAGGTGCAGGCCCAGTTTACGTCCAAGCTCCCGAGTGAGGAGATCTCATTGCTTCACAGGACAGCCCACTCTGCCTTTGGACAGCTCTGAATGCTGGATAATTTCTTAGTTCCTACCTTTCTTCTGCCCTTGTAGTCTTACAACACGAGCTTTGCCCTGCTTTCCTTGGTCTTCAGAGTCGATGGTAGCTGGGAACCCTCTAGGGTCTCTGTCATTCTTCTGGGGGCAGTGTCAAGGCCTTTTGCAATCTGATCCCTGTGCTTTGGGTGTATTCTGTCCTTGTCTTCTTAAATGTGATGCCCAAAACTGAATGCCAATACTCCAAAAGCGGTTGCCCTAGCCCAGAGAAGAGAGAGACAATTCAGCATTCTAGGAAATATTCCACCATGATGTAACCAAAGATGGACGGAGTAAACATATGAAAGCCACCTCCTGCCCTACGCTCGGGATTCTCATCATCCTCACTGCCACTCAGCCCCTTGGCACCCTTGAGGTACTTGTGCAGTTAATTCTTTGAGCCTAAGTGAAGAGGCTTTTTATTTAAGCTTTTAAATGACGTTCTAATACAATGTGAGGACTATAGGTCATAATATTGTATTACATACTGGATGTCTGGGAAGAGAGTTGATTTTAGGTACTTTTATTGCAAAAGATGGTGATGACATGAGACAACAGATATGTTGACTTGCTTGACTGTGGTAATCACTTCACTGTGCATACATCTATCAGCCTCATGTTGCATGCCTTAAAGATATACAATAAAAATTAAATAAAAATTAGAAAATAAAATGGCCTTCCATCTTGCTCAGCCTTTCTTCTAACCTGTGCTGTGAGGCCCTTTCAGCTCTTGATCCTGACTGTCCTTCAAAACGTGTGGTTTACCACTGAGCGGCACACAGTTAGGACTCATAGCTCAGCACCAGAAGTGTCTGCGCAAGCCACTGCTAGTCACAGCTCAGACCAGCCTTTGTCGGGTGTATTCCCTGGACCTGCCAGGGAATGGCCGCCCCAACCACCTCTAGCCTACATGCCTTTATTTTGTACACAAGGATATCATCACGAGAGACTGAGCCAGATGCCACCACTTCGGTTCCAGCATTTCCTTGACCTACCAGTCTAGTGGCCCTGTCAGAAGAAAGATGAATTTGCTTTCACATGATTTGTGCCTGTGAACCTGCCCTTGTGCGTTTGTCACAATGGCCCCGCTGCTCTAGCAAATATTGATAACTATGCCCGTGCCCTGCTGGTCAACCCTGTCACGTGAAAGGCTGAAGAGCACGTACAGCTGATTTAAAGCAGGGAATGGTCCCTGCTGAGGCCCCTGGGCTCTGATGCCCCAAGGCTCAGCTGGGCGTGATCCCTGGGAGCTAGCCTGCCCTTTGTTTCTTGGGCTTATGGAGGACAGAGGCCAGGCAGGGAGCACCCCGGGGCTGCTGCCCTTACAGGGTCCCCAAGGAGGAACCTGTCCATTCTACTCCTCTGAGCCCAGTCCCCAGCTCTTTCTCACCTTCAGAACTCCTTGCCTGCTCCCTGAAACAGGCCTTGGCCCTCGCCTGCCTTTTCTTTCCCTCTTGGTTCCCTGAGGGGCTGCTGCCACCTCTCCCCAATCTTCACCAAAGCTAACAGGAAGCACTGGCTATTGGGTCTCTCGGGGTCAGCTTTACAAATTTATGGTGCTGAAGGACTCCACCACAGTCACAGAATTCCAGTCTGTTAATTCCAATCTGGTAAAACTTTCCTATAAAACCAAAGAAAAATCTACAGAGTCCACAGTCCTCCCTTAGACCAATGAATGTGTCGCTTGTCAGTCTGGATTCCAGAGGAAAGAAGGGCTCCCCGTATTAAGAGTGATGTAAGAGCCCTCTGTGTTTGCAAAACCACATCTTCCTGATCAGAGTGCCATCTAAAATTATTACAAATAGGTCAGTAATCTCTGCCTTCAGAACAGAGGGGTCCTTTTACATTTTTTCCATGGTTTGTTGCGTAAGGGTTATTTTTGCCATCATTCTTCAGTGTGTAGTTGGCATTATCGCCAGGAGGCAGAGAGAGTGATAAACGAGATTATGGGTGTTGCCATTCTTTAAAAAAAAAAAAAGTCCTTCAACAAGTGGTTCTGAGGACTGAGGTCATTCTCAGGTGCAGCCATTAGGAGCGCCTCCTCGGTGGGGATCTTGAAGAAACACTGGCCACTTTGGTGCTACAGGACACGAGTAGCACAACTGCCCTCAAGGAGGCTAAGCATAATGTCCACATGTTGAACCCAGCTGAATCAAATTCAGCCAACCCTTTGAACTGCTCCAGCAAATAATATTTGACGCCTGGAATGCAGATAGCCCTGTACATATTGTGTATGTTTCAAAGCAGCAGAACATACTTTACTTACTCTGTCTTGGCAACATACTGTAAGCACAGACCTTTTAACTCTTTCTGTTTAAAGATTCAAACTGAGAATTTGAGGGGGTCAAGGTTGCTGGGCTAATTAGCAGACAGGTCAGGACTAGAACTGAGGTTTTCTTAACCCAAGGCATAGACTTTTCAGGGAGAGAAGTAGGGAAAGAAAATGAAAGAACTATGGTGTTGGACCCGAACAGACTTGGATGCCAGTCCTGGCTTTCCTTGTTACCAGATGAAACATATCCTAGGACTGGTCACTTAAGTGCTCTGAATTCTAGTCCCCTTACCTGTGAAATGACAGTATTTCCAGCTCTCAGGATGGTGGTGAGAAATGGCATATGTAACCTGCTTGACATGTGCTAGTTCTTACCGTAATGGCACCAAGTTTCTATTTAGTCTTCCTCACTGCACAACAGTGTTATTCAAAAGGCTCTGGCAGGCGTGGTGTCCCACGCCTGTAATCCCAGCATTAGGAAGGCTGAGGTGACAGGATAGCTTGAGCCCAGGAGTTTGAGACCAGCCTGGGCAACATAATGAGACCTCATCTCTACCAAAAAATATTTTTAAAGTTAGCTTGGTGTGGTGTCATGCACCTGTATCCTCAGCTACTCAGGAGGCTGAGGTAAGATGATCACTTGAGCCCAGGAGTTCAAGGCTGCAGTGAGCCATGATCATGATACTGCACTCTAGTCTGGGTGACAGAGATTCTGTCTCTAAAACAAAAAGCGAAAGCAAAATGCGCCCCACAAGCCACGTGTGAAAGGAAATTTTTCCCAAGAGAGTCTCCTTTCGTGTTGAGCATTTTGGGACGTTGCCTACTTTATCACCCTCTTTGAATTAGCATCTTGTGAGCCACACCAGACTTTAGCCTCCAGGAGGGCAGGAACATACTGGCATTTCTCATACAAAGCCTGCAGACAATCTATACCCAGTGACAATTGCTGAATGAGCAGCCAGTGAATAAATGAGAGGCATGAGGAGTCCCGCTCCAGGAAAGAAAAAAAAACTAACTTTGTGGAAGAAAATTTCCAAATCTTGCATCACAGAGTTTGTCTTTCTCTGAATACCTGAAAGCCACCTTAAAAATGCGTTGTGGAGGAGCGGGCGTGTTTCCAGCTGCTCTCTGGGTAGGGGAAGTCCGCAGGGAGGAGGAAGGGGTTAGATGGAACCTAACAGGTTTTCCATTCTGGCCATTCCCAATTTTATAAAGCCCCTAACTTCAGGCTGACTTTTCTCATACCTAAGGATATCACTGCCTTCCTTCCCCTGTCCACCAATTAACTTAGAAAATGCAAATGCTAATTTCACTCTTAGTCTATAAGGAAAAAGCAATAATTAGGAAGGTTGGTACAAGGCACATTGCAATGTATTTCAAAAGTAAATTTGAACTTTCCATTAATAGGCATTAATGGATTCACTGAGTCCGCTCCTACACATTAGCCTGAGGTCAAGAGTTAAAACAGCATTTAAATATCTCCCTAATCACAAAGAAATTCAAAATGAAGTCATTTCATTTGCACAGAAGCCTTGGAAATGGGATCTTTGCAGAGGGAAAGTACTCCCTGGGATGAACGGGAAGAAGCAGCAAGGGTATGGGTCCCAGCAATACCAATCCAGCCTCTTCCTAGCTGAAAGAACAGAGCAACGCTCCTGAATGAGGTAGAAAGAGCTTCCTTTCCTTGTAGGCCACGGACCTTAAACACTGGAACCAGCACTGCCAGCAAACCCCCGTGATGCCAATCGTCTTGCAGGTAAGACAGAGCCAGGAGTTGGATAAACTTGACATAAGCTGCAAGTGTGATTCCTGAAGGTAGTGCCGCTCCAACACCACTGAGGCTTGGCAGCAAAAAGGTTGTGGCGGGGGTGGGGGGGGTTGCAAATTGCCAGGCACACCTGCCACTCATGGCCCCACATGCTCATTCAACTGTTGAGGAAAGATACGGAATAGGAATTTACCCCTGGGCAACCCAAGTGTCCATTAACAGATATAAACAAACTGTGGTCCATCCACACAACAGAATATGATTTAGCCTTTAAAAGGAAGGAAGTGCTGGCACACATTACCACTGGATAAACCTTGAAGATACAGTGCTCAGTGAAACAAGCGAGTCGCAAAAGGAAGAGCGCTACATGATACCACTTAGAGGAGGCACTAGAGAAGGCAAATCCATAGCAACAGAAAGTACAGCAGGGGCTGTCAGGGTCACAGGAGGAGGAGTTATTGTTCAATGAGTAGAGTTTCTATTTCACAACATGAAAAAGCCCGGAGATGGATGGTGGTGACAGTGCCCACAGTGTGAATGTGCTTAACACCACTGGACTGTGTGCTTAAAATGATTAAATGGTAAATTTTATATTATGTGTATTTTTACCACAACTAAAAAGAATAGTATCAGTAGGGCCAGGCACAGTGGCTCACACCTGTGATCCCAGCATTTTGGGAGGTCAAGGCAGAAGGACTGCTTAAGTCCAGGGGTTCGAGACCAGCCTGGGCATCCTGGTGAGACCCTGTCTCCACAAAAACACAAAAAATTAGCTGGGCATGATGACATGTGCCTGTAGTCCAAGCTACTTGGGAGGCTGAGATGGGAGGATCGTCTAAGCCCAGGAAGTCGAAACTACAGTGAGCCACTGGCACTCCAGTCTGGGCAACAGAGCAAGCAGACCCTGTCTCAAAGGAAAAAAACAAATAGCAGCAGCCATTTGTTAAAAATCCCCCATGGAAGTCAGGAACACTTTTATATGCTGCTTCCTCAGCATTGCAAAGGGTGTTTCTTCCCCATCCTGGCTGTAAGGGTTATTGCCGAGTTTAAAATGAGGAAACTGAGACCAGTCTAGGAAAATTAAATGACAATTTATTAAGCTCCTGGGCAAGGTTCCATGGCCCGGGAAAGGGGGGCCAGAGAAGTCAAGCTTGACTCCTTTTGGGCGTCGGGTTTTATAGGGAAGGAAGGCGTTTTGATTGGTTGTGGAGAAACAGGACACGGACAGCACAAACTGCTATTGGTAGGTAGGTGGGATTTCCGGTGAGCAGCCGCCCAGAGGGAGTAGAACCTGGATGGAGCAAAATGCTATTGGACAGGTTTTGGCGGGGCTTCTTTTAAACTTTGGCGGGGTTTTCCAACGGCGGGCTAGGTGCCGGGTGCAGAGTTTAGTGTCCAATGCAGATTCTGGTGTGGAGTGCAGAAGGGGGCGTTGGGGAAGCCACATGGCAGAGCTAGATGCTGAGTGCAGGGCTTGATGTCGAGCACGGAGTGATGACGTAGTTTCCAGGCGCGGAGAGGGATAGGCGTGTCCGAGCTGGCGGCGAGGCAACCGGCCTTACACTGGCCTCCCAACCAAGGATCATTACAAATGCTGGTGCTTTGACAGAAGCTGGGCTATTTCTAAAATAGCGGTTTCTGTTGCAGCCTGAATGCTCTTCTAGCGGGCCGAGGGCCCTGTTGAGGCAGTCGGGCTGTGGAAAGCTCCGTGGCATCCCAGCACACCTTTTGACTTCAATGGCATTGTCTCTAGCCATCACATCATCGCTCTTTCGGCAGAAGTTTTCAATGACTGGCATTCTTTTACAATTCTTGCTCTATCAAATGTTTTTTAAAGCGCTTCTGCCCATAAATGCAACGCAAACAAGTTGCCCTGTGAGTCACGGGCGGAGGGCACATGCTAAGTCCGTGTAATGATCTTTATGTAATTTGCTCCTTAGTCATTGTCTGGCCCATTAGGTAAACAGGCAGTGTGCATTTCTTTAAAAATAAGGGTCTCTATAAAAATTATCATTGTGAATAGACTGAGCAATAAAGAGACCCACAACGTGCTTAACTGAAAGGAATGTTTTAGAGATAAAAGCAGATTTGTTTTGAAGTCATTCAGGATGAAATACCAAACAGGATTTCCCCAAGTCCACCCTGGGCATTGATTGTTTTTAAATTTCATAGGGGAAAAAAAAATCACTGTGGCCTATCTGAGCCTTAGGGGCAAACGCTGAAGTCTCTCAGCTGACATCAACTTTGCACAGGAAAAAAGGCCCTAAGGCCCTGGAGCTGGAACCTGGAGCCCCGCCACTTAGCTTCCTCCATGAGCTCAGCCCTGGCCAGCCCTGGCCAGCCCTGCCTCATTTCTGCACAAAAAGATACCAAGAAGGGCTCACAAAACAGGCGTGTGCACTCGGCACATGCAGTAAGGGAATCAGGAACTACTTTAGCTCACACAGTGTGGGGACAGACTTCAAGTCGTTTCTGTACCTACCTTTGGTATTACTAGAAGTTCTTTCTCCTCACATGCTGTGTAACACAGAGAACTGAACCTCGCAAATGGAAATTCTAGTAGAAACACACATCTACACTCACACACACATCTACACTCATACACACATGCCCCCCACACACAACACACTCTCACATGCACTCACATATTCACACTCACATATTTACATGCCCCCACCTACTCTCACAACACACTCTCACACACAGGCACTCACATTAACACTTGCATAGTTACACACACCCCCACAAACACACACATATGCACTCACATATTCGCACTCACATACTTACCCACACACTCACAACACACTCTCACACACAGGCACTCACAACACTCACATAGATGCCCCCCACACACAACACACTCTCACACACAGGCACTCATATTAACAGTCAGTTACACGCCCCCCCCACACACACAGGCACTCACATATTCTCACCCACACAACACACTCACACACATGCACTCACATTAACATTCACATACTTACATGCCCCCAAATTCACACAACATACACACAGGCACTCACACATTCACACTCACATATTTACATGGCCCCCACACACATAACATATTCTCCCACACGCACTCACACATTTACACTCACATACTTACATGCCCACACACATAACACACTCACACACATGCACTCACACATTCACACTCACATGCCCCCACTTACACAACACAGACATGCATTCACATTAACTCTCACATAGTTACACCCCCAACACACTCTCACACACATTCGCACTTACATCAACACACACACACACACAACACACTCACACACGCACTCATACATTCACACTCATACTTACACGCTTCTCAGACACATCACACTCACGCTCATACACTCCCACACATTCACACTCACACATACACTCCTAACACACACAACACACTCATACACGTTCACGCTCACATACTTACACTCCTAACACACATACACGACACACACATTCACACTCCCACTCCCACAGTCTCACACATATACACATTCACATATTCACATACACACACACATACGTTCACACATACACATATATTCGTACACACAGGAATTCACATACACACACTCATACATGCCCACACACACATAACACACTCATACACATACACTCACATACATTCACACTGATTCAGTCATACACTCACATACTCTCACATAGACACATAACACACATATACACACACACATTCACACTCACATACATAGACGTACACATACAACACACATTTACACTTACACACTCATATATCCTGTCACACACACATACTCGCATGCTCACACACAACACACAGTGACACATCACACACACACAAATACACAGACACACGTACACTCGCCCACACAAACACACACTATCTCACACATACACGCACACAGGTAAACACACACAACATACACACCTTCACTCTCAGCTGTCCTGCCAGAATTAGTGAGTATAAGACACCAGCATCCCCTGCCCTCCGGAACCCCGGCAGGCACTGTCACTGACTGTACATGACACCCCATTTCCTTCCAAGTCCAGACTTGCTCCTCTGCCCCACAGCCGCGCAGCGCTCCAGACAGCCCCTGCCCATCCACCTGAGCCATCACTTAAACTGACACCCATGTACCCCAATCTGTGCTTCTTCATTCTTAAATCCAGAAATCTTAAAAGCCTGAATCGAGCACAAGTGAATTTTACATTAATGGAGTATGATTCACTTTTCGAATCTGTCTTGAGGAAAAAAGATGTATTCATGTAAAGGATGGGTCACACAAGCCTTCTTAGATGTTGACCTGAATTTTCCAGTGGCTTATTATTCAATGATGCATTACCCTTGAAATGTGTCCATAAGTGGGCATGAGACAGAACGTTCCACTGCGGCTCTGACTTGGGCATGGACCTGTGTGGGGTCATCAAAGTCTGTACTTTGATTCCCCGGCCTAGAATTCGATGAGTTACATGGACTCACAGTCTGAATGTTGAACCTGCGGGGATGGAATGCAGCGGCTATGACCTCAAGAGTCCTTCCCAGCTTCCTGGATGTCTCTTTTCCCTGCAAGAAAAAGAAGATCATGTTGTCCTATTCAATTCAGTTAGGTGAGTGGAATTAAAGTTAATTCTACTGAATTAAGTCCAATAAATTTGAGCAGCTCTCCTTCCTTTTTCGTACTCCTGAGTGTGTGTGTGTGTGTGTGTGTGTGTGTGTGTGTGTGTGTAGGTGTGGAATGGAGGAATGTATATGTGTTTTTCAAGGAAAGAGAAGGAAGGACTAGAATATTCTAGTTGAGTCAAGTCCATGGAATATTTTTTAAAAGAGGTCTATCTGTCAATCTTCCACCACAGCTTCTTCAAGCTTCCTCTGTCCAACTGTGGTTTTAACAGCAAACTCTCAGCAAGGCTAAGGGCCTAGGTAGGACAACAACTAATGAGAGAAAATCAGAAGGTTCCAACAAAGTGTTTTGTTGAAGAAGCATGGCCTGTAAGTCTCTTTTCCACTGTGCCAGAGAAGCCAGACACCGCCCAGAGTCACCCTTGGTGTGGGACGGTGGATGAGACTCTCTTGCTCCTGTCACGAGCTCTGCGCCAGGAACAGAAAGGGTGATGAGAAGAGGGACAATGAACTCTACCCACATATGCATGTGTAAGGGGATAGGTGGGAGAGGCTGTGTGACCGTAGTGAGGCACGGGGGTGGAGCGTGGCATCCCTGGCTCCACAATGGGTTCCATAACCTTCTCTCCCCACTTTGAAAGAGTAGCCAAATCACCCCCTCTACCTGCAGCCATGGACACCTGTGTTCTGTGCATTCTTCTCATCACTGCTGGCCATGCACTTGAGTAACAGGCCCCACACTTTCATGAATATAATAGAAAGAAAGCAGAATTAGATCTTAAAGGTAGTTGAAAGTCACACCGAGGAAGATGTGGTCAAATATGGGAGGACATGCACTAGGCTTCAGAACATGCACTGTGTGCTGGGCCCTAGCCCTCCCCATCCTCCTCCTGGTGAACTCTGGTTTCCTCTCATCTGTACAGTGCCTTATGCCTATAACTACAGAGCTTTGGGAGGCCGAGGTGGAAGGATCGCTTGAGCCCAGAAGTTCGAGACTAGCCTGGGCAACATAGTGAAACTCTATCTCTACAAAAAAAATTTGTTTTAATTAGCTGGGTGTGGTGGTACACACCTATAGTCCCAGCTACTTGGGAACCTAAGGCAAGAGGATCACTTGAACCCAGGAGTTCAAGCCTGCAGTGAGCTATGACCATGCCACTGTACTTCAGCCTGGGCAGCAGAGCAAGACCCTGTCTCTAGAAAAAAAAGAATAAAAGGCTAGGCTGGTTTAGAAGTGAGCTTCTCACTGAGCCCTTCCCAGAGGACTCTCCTCATCTGGCCCCCCCCCTTGGTTATACTAATCACCTTGCATCGTAACTGTTGGCTAATTGACTTGCTCCACTGGAATTTGAAGTTCTTTGATAGAAGGAATGTCTTTCATCTCTGTATCTGCAGTCTGACACCTGGTGCTATAGATGCTAAGTAAATAAATGGTGCTGGACTTGGACCTGAATCAATCCATCACCAAGTATGTGCTGAGTGTCTATCTACAGGCCCCGCTATAGGAAACGAAGACATGCTTGTTTTCCCTACAGAGCTTAGGGAAGTACTGCATATATCAGGCAAGAGAGGACACATTTGGATGACAGCTGCACAGTGTAGACAGATTTCTCAAGTAACCCAGAAGAGATGAGTGGGAGCTCTTTTCCTGAAGGTAGCTCCATGGAACACTGATGAGGATCTTGAGCATTTGGGAACCCAAAAGAGGAACAGGCTTGCATTGAAAGGGAAGGTAATGGGGAAAGGAACGCCATGAACTGCAGGCCTGAACATTGAGTCCTGTGTGAAAAGGCTTGCTTGTAAAAGACTTATTTACTTGTTAGTAAAAGACTTTACTAACTACATGAGCTTAGGTAAGCTGGGTGGAGGCTCCCTGTCTGTTTCCTCTATAAAGTGGGACAATGATAGCAACCATCTCAATTTGCTTGTATGAGAATGAAATGGGACACTGCACGTGGCACTCTTAGCATGTGCCATGCTCGGAGCTCTTTTCCTTACTAGCTGTTAGTATGCACCACGTGGGGATGAGCCCAGCCTGTCTGTGGGAGAGTCATCAGGGCTCTCTGAGTGTTGGTGTCCACCAAGAAGTGTGATGGGCCTGGATGATGGAGGGCTTGGAAAAACGGCAGATGAACTTCAACATGAAGGGGAAGAAACAGGAAGCCCCAGGAGGTATTCCTCTTGCCCCGCTGAGGGTACGGAGCTCAAGCCAGCATGGTCCAGGCTCTCCTCCCATTATTCCTGACCATGTTAACACACTCCTACCTAGCTCACCAACATATCCAATGGGAGTTCCCATGAATTAAACATTTCTCAGCCTCTCTAAGCCTGTGGTGCTTTGATTACTGGGTGGGTTTTTGTTTTGTTTCCATTAACAGAGTGCCTAAAATAGGCTAAAATAATAAAACCTTTTCTCATCTCTGACTTTGACTCCTTGACCTCAGCACAAATCACAGGACCCTTCTCAATGTTCTCATCTTCAACATATAAATGATGCCAGCACCTCCCCAGGGCATTTGAAGAATTAGTATCTGTCAAACATACTGGAAACTTTGGGACCTATCGCCCTAGAAGAGCTATAGCAAGTAATTTATTAAAAAAAAAAAAAAAAAAAAAAAAAAAGAGCCTAAACTGGCTGACCCCCTCCACATCTTGTTACTTCTGAGGTCTATACAGTTCTGTACTTTTCTCTTTTCTAGTTTTATGTAGTTGATTATTTCTTACAGAGTGGGGTGGTTTTCTCCCAAACACCATCGTGTATGCAGTTATCCCCTCAGTTCCCCATAACATTCCTCTATTGTTCCAAGTGTCCATGATTCTTTCAAATCATGGAAACTAAGATACTGTCTGTCACTCACTCTAAAAAAGTTTTAAGTTCTACCTGCATGGGTGGTATTCTGAAACCAGCTCATGTGGGTTCCGGAGAGCCAGCTGTTACATTTTCAAGAATCTGTGCACTGGTTGTAAAACAATCGGTCATGTGAAATCACCTGTGCATGCATGGGAATATTTACACCATGAAAAATGTCATATGCTCCAAATCAGGGCTTGCTTTGTTGTTTCGTCCATTGTCTAGACTTAAGAAAGCAATAAAGTATTAATAGATTAGGCTATTAAAATAATAGATTGGAGACTGAATTTTAAAATTTACCTTGTCTGAAGACATCACATTGTGAATAACACAAAAATAACTAAGGAGATATTCCTCCAGAATTTGAAAGCCACTGTTGGATTCAGCAAAGAGGTTGTTCACATGTTGTCTTCATAGTTTCACCTTCGTCTCACTTGCTAATAATAAAACATCAACACACATTCACATGGGAACCATGTGCTGGGAGACATTTGGTAACCATGTACCAGCACACCACTGCATCTGCCACCTTTGGGTCCCAGGGCAGAATCCCTTGGGCAAGGACAGCATTGTTCATTTCACTACCATGGGGCCAGCCCTCCTCAGCCTGCCTGCCCAGAGCTGATCCTTCCTCTAGTCACAGACCCACCTCTAAGCATAAGATCAACCTGGCATTTCAAGAAGCAAATGGGGCCCTTGAAGATCTTTTGTGGATACCATCAACTCCTGCCTTCTCTGCTCACAGGCTTTGAAGTTTGAGAATTTCCCAACAGTGAGATGCCTCTGAAACTATGAAATGAATAGGAGTACATCTGAAGCAAGTATATATGTAAGTAACGGGAAGGAAAATAACATTCCCTCAGGCTGGTCATTATCATATATTTAAAACAAACTGTAAAGACAGTCAACTTGGCCTATTTTTCTATGTGCTATCTTTGACACACTCAGAAAGCAAAGTTGTTCATGCAAACTCACTGCACCTGTAGTCAACTAATTGGAGGGGCAAGGATCCAGCAGTGCTTGCAATTAGGCAGCTGCCATTGTAATTCCTTTACTAAGAACAACGACCATTTTTACATAGCACTTTTTTTACAAACACAGTTTACACTCAGTTCCATAGAAAAAGTAAATTCTGATGATCAGTAGCAGAGTAGGGTGTCTATAGTTAACCACAATGTATTGAATATTCCAGAATAGCTACAAGGCAGTATTTGAAATGTTCTCAACACTCAAATACACAAAGTGATGGATTTCCTAAATACTCTGACTTGATCATTACACATTCTATGCATGTAATAAAATATCGTATGTGCCCCCATATATATGTACAAATACTATGTATCAATAAGATCTTTTAAAATTGCCTGCAAGATGAAAAAATGAAGTTGGCCTGCCTAAAGATGGCTACAGGTTTTTAGTTCAGGTCTCTTTGACTGAGGCATTGGAGCCACTGAGAGGATGTCTCAGGCCTCCCGTGGGTGGGACACCCCCCTGGGCTAGCAGGGCACTGTTCCCTGAGCCCAGAGGACAGCCACAAGGGAGAGAGAGCCCCCTCTGGGAGAGACAGGAGGAGCCCTCCCCACCATATGGGCTGGGAGAGGAGCGATTCCATATCCCAGAAGGCATTCTTATGCTGCCTATGTTATCTCCACCTATGGGAGCAAAATATCTGCCAACTAAATGTTACATTTCTTTCGAAAAGTTGTTTGATATATTTTCCACAAAATCAGTTTGCATTTTGAAATTTTCTATCCTGACTCAAAGTACCGCCATGACCCAATTGCCCAAGCCAGTGTGGACCCCTCCCAGTCACCCTCATTTCAGCAACACGCTGGCCTCAAAGCCTGAACTCCATGACCTCCTGAATTCCTCCCATATCCATCACCTCCTCTGAGTCCCTGCCGTCACACCTCAGGACTGGCGTCCCTCATCACTTCCTGGAGTCACCACAGCCACCTTCACTTACCTCCTCATCACCATTAAAGTTCCTTGAACTTCATCCAAAAGCCTCAGCTAGCCCCCATTTCACACCAAATGAAGTCCAAAGCCCAGACCTGGCATTCAAAGCCCATAATCCACTCTGCCTATCTCTCTCATTGTGTCTCCTGCCTTCCCCAAGAGCAGCCTCCTCCAAGGTGCACCCAAAGAGAAAGTAGGCATTCATCCAACAGGTTGCATTCCTTCTCACTTCCTGTGCCTCATTACGGTACGAGTGTGTGTTCAGACACCTAAGGAGGCCAAGTCACTCATGAAGTGTCAGCTTCAACACTTCACCATTGGACCCTCCTTTCTAGGAAAAGCCCCACTTGGGAGACCTCTGGTGATCTCTAAGACTCAAGAATTGTTTAGTGAAAGGGGAAGTTTTTGGAAATATTCATCACCAAAACACACATGTATTAAAGTAAACTTTCCCATTAACAAACTAAAACACACTATCTCACACCATTAGGATGCCTACTATCTAAATAAATAAATAAATAAGACAGAAGAGAAATGAACAAGTGTGGGCAAGAATGTGAAGAAATTGAACCCTGTGCACTATCGGTGGGAATGTAAAATGGGACAGCTGCTATGGAAAACAAAAATTAAAAGTAGAACTATTACATGATCCAGCAATTTTACTTCTAGCTATACACCCCCAAAAGAATTGAAATCTGGGAATGAAAGAGCTATTTGTACACACATGTTCATAGCAGCATTGTTTACAATAGTCAAAAGGTGAAAGTAACCCAAGTGTCCATCAGTGGATGTATGGATGAGCAAAATATGGTCTATCCATTCAATAGAATATGATTCAGCCATAAAAGGGAAGGAAATCCTAACACATGCTATACATGCTACAATGGGGGTGAACCTGGAGGACATTGGGCTAAGTGAAATAAGCCAGTCACAGAAGGACGAATACTGTGTGATTTTACTCATATGAGGTTCCTAGAGGTTAAATTCATAGAGACAGAAACTGGAATGGAGGTTTCCAGGGGCTGGAGGTATGGAGGATGGGCAGTGGTGTTTAATGGGCACAGAATTTCCACTTGGGAAGATGCAAAAGTTCTGGAGATGGACACTGGAGATGGCTGCCTAGTGATGGGGATGCTCTTAGTGTCACTCACCTGTACACTTAAAAAGGTTAAGATGGTCCGTTTTATGTTACGTATATTTTACCACACTTTGATATTCAAGAGATAGAATCAGAAGCATTTGGGGCTAAATAGGATTGAGTCAATTTCCCCATTGAGGAAAAACCCACTTGGGAGTTTTCACACTACATTTCTTTGCAGACTTTTCCCACTTTTCCTCTCATATTTTTTAGTGCAACCATTAATGTCCATTTTCCCCATTACACTCAGAATTCTAGAAGGTTGGGACGTGGCTGTCTTGCTGACTCTTACACCCAGTATCTGTACACTGCCTGCCACTTAAGAGTATCATCCAGATGCCCAATAAGAGTTGGTGAAGTGGATCAGTTAAGCCATGGGGAGAAAACATTTGGAGAAGGAGTGAGTGACCCCAGAATGCCAAGCTTTAAGAAAAGCTAAGTCATATTATTTGCCCTAAAAAATATCCACTGAATTAGAAACAAGTAGACAGGATTTGTTCAGAGAAAAACCCAGGGAAAATATCTGCTGAGGAACAACATAGTAACTCATAGCCCTACATCACAAAGAACAGTGGCAAGTGGCAGCCACTAGACAGATGGGGCTATTTATATTTAAATTTGAGCCAGGCATGGTGGTGTGCACCTGCAGTCCCAGATACTTGAGAGGCTGAGACAGGAGGATTGCTTGAACCCAGGTATTCAAGACCAGCTTGTGCAATATAGCAAGAGACCATCTCAAAAAAAAATAAATAAATTCGAACTAATCATCTATCATTAAATGAAATTAAGAAGGGTCAGTTGTCTGTCTACATTTCAAGTGCCAAGAGCCACCTATGTCTTGCAGCTACCATAATGGACAGCCCAGGTAACTGCAGGAGATCCTACTGGACAATACTGCTTTTGATGTACCTAGAGGGAGGAGCAAGAAGCTATTCCAGGCTTTTCTTCAGTGGTGCCTCCTGAGATCTACCACTCTTCAAGGCAGGCTTGTAAATAGCTAATCAAAAGAAGAGTTCCTGAGCAGCCCTTTTCTGGGGAAGGAGGGTGTGATCACAGCAGGCTAGGGACAAAGGGATTCTGTTCGAGAAACTCCTCCAAGGTAAGGAGCCACTACAGGGAAGGATTCAGAAAATCTAAGGGCTCTAGACCTACTCTGGAATGAAGTGGGAACCTGGAGGAGACTGGCTCAACTGACCCTCCATGAAATAATCTGTACAACAAACCCCCATGACACAAGTTTACCTATGTAACAAACCTACACATGTACCCCTGAACTTAAAAGTTAAAATAAATAGATAAATAAATAATTTTTTTTAATGATGGTTTGAAGCTCTGTAAGTAATGCAGAGAAACCTCATTGGGATGCACTCGCCTGGATTTTTTTTTTTTTTTTTTTTTTTGAGACGAAGTCATACTCTATCGCCAGGTTGGGGTGCAGTGGCATAATCTCGGCTCACTGCAACCTCCTCCTCCCAGGTTCAAGTGATTCTCCTGCCTCAGCCTCCCAAGTAGCTGGGACTACAGGCACATGTCACCATGCCCAGATAATTTTTGTATTTTTAGTAGAGACAGGGTTTCACCATGCTGGCCAGGATGGTATTGATCTCTTGACCTTGTGATCTGCCCACCTCAGCCTCCCAAAGTACTGGGATTACAGGCATGAGCCACCAAGCCCAGTCTCTCCTGGTTTTTAAGAAATATTTTGGAAATTGTCTGCTGATGTTTAATATTGTTCTTTACAGAAAAATGTATACGTGTGAGCATGTGAGTGTATGTGTATACACATACATATACACATTATAATATAAACAAGGTCATTAATAAAACTTCTCCAACCTTAAAAAAAAGAAAAGAAAGCTAAGACCCAATATGACAGTATTAAGTGGTGAAGTCTTTAGGAGATGATTAGGCCATAGGGCTCTGCCCTTATGAATGGGATTAAACCCTTATCAAAGCACTCAAGGAAACTACATAGGTCCATTTTGCCCCTCTGCCTTATGCCATGTGAGGACACAGCAAGAAGGCGCCATTTCGGAAGCAGACAGCGGCTTTCACCAGACATCAAATCTGCTGGCACCTGGATCCTGGACTTCCCAAGTATCCAGAACTATGAGAAAATAAAATTTCTGTTTTTTTAATAAACAAACGAGAAAAACTGACTCTTAGTAGCTTACAGTGGAGGAGGTGGTGGCTGTTAAACCTGGCAGTTCTCAATGGGGGCTGCGCATGAGAGAGAATCCTTTAGCGGTGACCACGCTCCCTCCCAGACCAAAGGGATCTGAGTCCTGGAGGCAGGGCCTGGGTGTTGATTGTGTGTTAGCGCACCCTGATGATTCAAATGTGTGATCTCTATGGAGAACCATCAGTTTAGTACAAGACATGACTCCTGATTTGGTCTTCTTTCCCTTCCACTTTCCTCCACAGGCATATACTACACTGGTAACAAAAATGAGTAGAAAATCAGAATTCCTCTCTCCTAATTGGATATAAATCCTTGGTCAAGTATACTGATACAAAATTGGTGCTGTTGGTGATTTTCAAATTGCTCTGAGAAACATCTTGTGGACCTTTCTATAGAAATTTTCTCCTAGAAATCATGTGTTCTGCAGTTGGAGAGGATTCACGCGTTTTCTCTGTCTCCACTCTCCACTCTGCCTTCCAGCCACTCCACTCTGGAATTCACTTGCTCTCCAGGTGGAGAGGATTCACGGGTCTTCTCTGTCTCCACTCCCCGCTCTGCCTTCCAGCTGCTCTGCTCTGAAAAGCGCAGCTACTACGTTTGTAGTCCTCTCTGGAGACTTGCACAGTTTGCACACATGGTTAATTCTATCACCAAAATTTACCTTCAAGTATTTGGCAGGATCTACTCATGCTGAAAAAGCAAATAAAAAGTAGTTTGTTTTCTCTCTGCTTGTGGAAACTATTTTGAGAATCACTGAAAAACCTACCTCATGCCACAATATTGGGCTGACCAGCAGTAAGTTGGAGAGCCACAGAATTTGGTGCCTTGAAGAGACCTTGAACATTAAAGGCCAATGACCTCATTATGCAGATGAGCCCAGGGCCCTGAGGGGCTTGCCCAAGGGGAACTGATTAATGCTAGAGCTGTGACCTGAGCAGTTTCCCACCTCCCGGTCCTGACCAGCCACACTGGAGGAGGAGGCACTACCGAATTACTGAGGAAAACAAGGGTCTGCACTGTTCTTTACGCAGTTTAATTTTAAAGTTGAGATTGTAAAGTTTTGCACTGAGCCATTTAAATACTCTTCTACCCAGATCCTTGTAATGCAAATGGAAACTACCATTCCTCACCATCATCCTCCGAAAGCATTACTAGTATTGCCTCCGTTTTGCAGGTCAGCAAACTGAGGCTCACAGACATGTCAATGTGCTCAAGTCACCCAGCTTGCAAGTGACAGAACTGATATTTGAACCTTGATCTACCTATTTGAACCCAAGCTCCACAACTAACATGATATACTGCCCAAAACCCTATCCTAGAATGTTACTTCCCAGAGCGTTACTAGGATATTCCTAGAATAATCCTAGAACATTAACCCCAATCCATTTGTTTGGAAGTTCCCTACTCCACCATAGGTCTGAAAAAGCTCCTTAAAATGCTTCAATGTGTAATTTACAAGCCCCCCTCACCCCACCCTCAATGGGGGGGTAAGGACCCTCCACTTCCTAGTCCTCATAACTACACCCTGCAACCCTGTTTCATATTTAATGAAGCTATTTAAGTAATCAAAGTTGATCATCACCCACAGAAGAACGCACTGCCCTGACTGAAAACCAGCCTTCCTAGACAGCTCGTTAGTTAGGCTGAGAGCATCTCCACCTAGACAAATACCATCCACATACCCAGGCCTCTTCTTGCTGTGAGGACTAAACTCTCAACAATGACCTGGTGCTTCACAGAATTAATCCCTTTCACTGTGAGGCTTGTTAAGCAAAATAAGCCTCCAGTTTCTGTCTTCGGGGAACTTACCACAATGATTAATTTGGAGGCGTTTCCCTCTCTCTTGACTTATTCCTCACGTTCCACTCTAAATTTAACCAGCAGACTCACTGGTTGTATTTTGATGACCTGGTTTAGCACAGTCTCCAAAAGCATGAAGGTTGTTCATTTTAATCATTACATGGCTGTTCTTAACATAAGACAGATATTGCACTGAACACGATCATTACCAAAAAGAAACCTGATCCTTCAACAACAGATCAACAGACTTGCTAAATATAGTTCCTCCATAGCTGTAGGAACTCTCTTTTCTCAGAACTCCTTGTGACTAAATAATATGTTTTGGCTTTAAGCATGTTCCCAAATGACTTTGTATTTCAATTTACAACGATGCAGAGTGAATCACGAAGTAGGTAGGCTACTTCGAGTAGATCAACCTCATAACACCTTTCATTCATTTATTCATTCAAAAATCTTTCATGGAGTCAGACCCTGTGTGGGGCACACACACACACTCACACACAGAATTATATATTCACACAAACTCTCTCACAGACACAAAGTACTCAGTTTATCCTTAAAGAGGTCACTGTCTAGTAAGGAAAGCAGGCAAACATCTGCCATTACAGTGGAATAAACACATAATGCCAGCTCAAGTCCTATGGGAGTACACACGAGAGACACTGAACCCAACCCAGAAGAAATTTCCCAAGGAGGGTGCACAGGACTGAATGTCTGTGTCCCCCTACAATTCTTACATTGAAATCCTTACCCCTAATGTGGTGGTATTAGGAGGTGGGGCCTTTGAAGGTAATACGAATGGGATCAGCGCCCTTATAAAAAGGACCTCACAGACTTCTGTTGCCCTCCTTCTACCCATTTTAGAATGCAAGAAGTCTGCCATCTGCAACTCCAAAGGGACGCTCACCAGCACCCACCCTGCCGGTACCCTGCTGGTCTCGCCTTGCAGCCTCCAGAGCTGTGAGAAAGCATGTCAGTCGTTTATCAGCTATCTGGTCTTTGGTACTTTGCTATAGCAGCTAAGGCAGGAGGAGAACATCTGAATTGTACCTCTTACAGCTAACACAAAGAAGAAAACTCACTCTAAATTAATTGAATGAACGGGTAAATGAATGAATGAATGAATGAATGAATGAATGAATCCACAGAGGACTGATGTGATAGGTATGCAAACAACGGAAATAACTATAAGAGAGTTTGCCTGAGGCAGGTCAAAAAGAAACAAAGGTGGGCACTACAGAGAATGTTAATTAATGATACACGTTGCCATGTGGAGGAGAGCCCAGCAGGAGCTGGACTCTGCCTCAATTTGTGCAGAGGGGACTGGGTTTTGTTTAAAGGGGGAGTGAGTGAGGAGGGAGAGGGGTGAGTGGGGGCCCAGTAGAGTCAGGGAAGTGAACATTTCCAGAAAGTAGGAAGAGGGCATGGTCTGTGTGAACCCATCAACCCATCTGGATTTGCTAACTGAGCTTATGGAAGTCAGGCTCCCACTACCCGCAGAGGCTGGGAGTCAGGGCCCCTGTCTTCACTTGTTGACTGGAACAAACAATAGATTTGTTTAGCATCCAAATCTTGAGTTTTCTCAGGCAGGCACTGTAAGGGGGCTAGGGTCATTCCAGGGATGTGGCTTTAGGCTGATAGAAGCCATGCTAGTGTTTGTTCAAGTCTTTATGGACCAAGATTGAAACCATCTAGAAGGTACTCAGAAGAGCTTGGCTGGAGTCTGGTCAAGGAGGGACTGTTTGTCAGGTGCTATGAGATTGTGGGGGCCCACATCTAAGCTCTGCAGAACCCTGAGAGGGCCTTCCAGGGGAGAACTACTGGAACAGGGACCAGGGGGAGTTGCCCAGAGCGGAACCACCTGTCCAGCAGCATGGGAGAGTATGGTGAGTTCTAGAAACATTTGATTTTTCTAAAGCAGGGAATGAGTTGGGGAGAGGGGCTGAGCAGGAGGCTGGACGTGTCTCTGAAGCCACAGAACATGAAGAGCCAGCAGTGGATCTGGGGATTTTTCCTGGAGGTGATGAGGAACCAGGGAAGCAAGATGGCTGTGATCAGCAAGTGGCTGAGGATGGGGGTCAGCAGTCCGAGGCTATGGCAATAACTCCAGGAGAAACGATAAAGAGGCTCTCAAAGAGGCTTGCTGCTGGGGGTCCAGGAAGACTGGGTTGGATTTTTAAAGTACATCTTTAAAGGATTATTAGCTTGGTTGGGAATGGGAGGCATGAATGTGATTATTTCCTGGTTTCCTGGCTGGGTTGCTGGATGGGTGGAGGGCATCGTGGAGAGGAAAGACAGGAGAAGCCAGGCCAGGGGATTATGAGTTCAGTCTGAACCTGCAGCATTCGCAGCTCCCACTGGAATGTCTCGCACATGTATGCTGTGGGCTGTGCAGTCCCGGGAGAGGGCTGGAAGCTGAAAATCCCTCCGCATGCATTCTTCACATCCTAGAAGGTATTCACCTCCAAAGTCATGCCAGCTGAGAAAACTGCCTTGAGCCTGGTGAGAATTTAAAACTACCAGTAGATACAATGTGCTGCAGACTTCCTGTTATACTATGCTCCTCACCTCTGTCTCAGTGAAGCCCACCGTCACCTCGGAAGTCACCAGTTTTCTGTGATTGGCCTCATGATGCCGATATCAATCTCCCTATTGTCTCTCACGTGTTTACTTATCAGGGACAAACTTAAAACCCTAATCCTCAAGGGCAGTGACCTGAGGGCTCTTTTCACTGAGGGAGGACTGGTGGTGAGGAATGATGGGGAAACAGGGAGGCCAGGAGGACAGCAGTATGTCTACGTGACTTTCCAGCAAGAGCGCCTGGAGCTGAGTGGCACAGGGGATAGAACAGGCAATGATGGGTGCTGCTGTGACAGCCCCCATGCCCACCCCCAACCAGCAGGAGCCTGCCGTTCTGCAGAAGGCTTCCAGCTGACTGCCCCATCTTCCCTCCCGAGTCACCAGGTGTGAAAATAGACAATGTTTCTTGAACAAGCTCTGGGCTAAATATTTCATATACACCACTCCACCCAATTATATATTATATAATTATATATAATACATACATATATTCCATTATAATTATGTTATATATACATTATGGACATATGTATTATATACATCACCCCACTCAATTCTAATATATAATTAAAATTAGATTACATATACAATATAAATGTCCATAATGAATTATATACATCACCCCATCCAATTCTAATATGTAATTATAAGTAGGTTATATATATATTATATATGTCTATAATGTAGTATATACATTACCCCACCCACCCAGTGCTGTCCAAAACCCTTAGGTGGGTGTTAGTCCTCCAGCTGTGTGAATAAGAACATGGAGGCTTCCAGTAACTTGGCAGTACCACACAGCAGATCCAAGTTCAGAGTAATCTAAGGCCTTTGGTAACCACCACAGTAGACCACTTCACCAAATGTTGTCTCCCTGGGGTCTTGTCTCCTTCTCTGTCTCACCAAATTCATCACTCTTGCTCTTGGCCTAGGTCAGGGTCACAGAGTGGCAAAGGATGCACTCTTCTAACTGGGAAGCCATTGCAGTGTTTTGGCTCTGTGGAGTGGAGTCCAGTCTCCTGACATCTACCCTCCCAGGGTTTCACCCTCCAGGCACCACTTCTGGCTGGGCCAATCATATCTCAGGAACTGTGTGGCAGAAACTGAGGCTGGCTTCCGAGTGTTAATTCTCCCCTATTCCTTCATTATAGAACCCCCAGTTCTTCATCACCTGCATCCTGCATAAAGACGACATTTCTTAGTCTCCTTCTGCCTATGTGTGATCATGTGACTAAATTCTGGCCAATGGGGTTCAAGCAGAAGTGTTATATGCAAATCCCAGAATATATTGCTTACAAAGAAGGGAGATGACACTTCTTATCCCTTGCTCCATCCTGCTGGATGGAATGTGGAAGCGATGGCTGGAGCTCAAGCAGCCAGAGCCTGGGTCTTTGGGGAACAGCCATAGCATGCTGGACTGCCTGCTTTCCAACCTTTTATGGGGGTGCATCAAACATTTTGTGTTTGAGCCACTGTTCATTCAGGTTTTCTAGCAGTAATCTTATTCCTACCTGATACAGGCAATGACAGTGTGTGGAAGCTATTGCTATTTCTCCTATTTTCTCTAAATTAAACATTTTTCACCTGCTGAGTGATTCATGCTGAACTCTCTTAGAACAGAAAAAGCTGTCCATGCATTAGGGGTCATTTATATTCCTTGTTACACTGCATTTTGTTATATTATGGGGGTAATGATGAGAACAGAACACAGCATATTTTGCAGCTAAATAAGCAAACTGTACCCAGTCATTTGTGCTCGGATTTCTCATGGGCTATTTATGACTTTTGTTCTGCATCATTAAACATCAACTAAAACTCAGCTTATCTTCTGGCCCACAAAAGATCCAGAACCTTCTATCGGTGACCAGTCTCCCCACTGAGGCAACAGAAACTTTCCCCTCTCAGACACTTTGCCCCAAATGACAAGCCCCTTGTAGTGATCTAGAATCTTCTTTTATTCAATGCACTGACTGTATCTGTTTACTTTTTCTTTCTTGTTGACTGTCCCCAAAGCAGACCAGAAGAGAGGCAGTGTTCTGGGAAGGCACAGGGTGGACAGATCCCTCACTTACCCTCACAGCTGTTACACAAACTATTCGGAAGTTGACCTTCTCTGACTTTGGTATGCTATCTTTTTAACTCACGTATACTTCCGATGACTGGTCCTTTATATAGATTACGAGTTGATAGCTTTGCAAATGTCCCTTGGTATTCATTGACTATTTACTATGTGTTCCAAACTATTCCTTAGAAGACATGGAAGAAAACTACAAAGGATCCTTCTCACAAGTCCCCAGACCATAGCCAGGTAGGTTTCTTTATGATTTTATGAAAAGCACATGATTTTTCTTAGTTTAAAATATGGATTTTTGCTCTATACTGGATCAGAAATCAGAGTCAGAAATTATAAATCTATTTAAATGTAAATTAACATGTAAAAATGGCAATGGTCTTTACAACCATCATTTTACCTCATTCATTCATTGCAAGAGAAAACATAGGTGAACACGTTGACAATCATGTTGAAGCAGCCCAGATTACTGTAAGTTTTACATAAGCCAAACTACAATGTTTATTTCAAGTTGTAGTCTTTCTGAAAGTAGAAATCAAGGCAGTCCAGTAACATGAAGAGATGGAGTTGAATTTCAGCTCTACCAGTTGAATCAAGCAACTCTGCTTAAATCGCTTTCTTTCCAAATGCTCTTGTAGCAGCAATAGGTTAGTAACGCTCACGTGAGGGGCTGCCTAGGGCGTGAAGTGGGCCAGCATCTCTGGGGATGCCTAGCACAATGCTCAACAGGTAGAGACTTCTCTACAAATATTGATGGATCTGACCCCAGACCTATAGTTTAATAGGGATAAATAGGTACTGAGAAAATGCAACATTCATGGTTAGTCACATGCTCTAAAAATCTAAATTAAGGAATATATCCTGACACTAAATGCAGGTTAATTAATATAGTTCATGGATAGAGTTTCAAAATGAAAATAGCAGAGATAGCAGCCAATAATAAATGTTATTCAACACCACTATGCATCAGATATTGTGCTGCACATTTAATCCTCACAATAACTTTATGGGAAGGTATTATCATTCCCATCTTACAGATATGGATGCAGATATAGAACTAGTGGTGGCTGTAACGAGATGAGGAAAAACTGGAGCCCTTAGGTCTAGGAGGCAGTGAGACCCAGCTAGCCCCAGGTAGGCTCCCTGTAAGGGGCCCCTCCCACAGTGTGAGTGCAGCTGAGTCCTTCCTTCATCAGGTCTGCATAAATTATAAATGGCATGAGAGAAGAGGAAAACTTACAAGGTATTTAGGAAAGAGTATGGAACTTTCGTGAAGCCAAAAGCAAACAGACAGATGCATTCATTCACCTGGAAAAGTGACTTGGCAAGGAAACATTTCTCCTTGTGAATTCATTTACCAGCACTATCTTCTCTAAATTTTGGCCTTTAGGATCCTCCAGGTCAACATCCTCTTCGAGGCTTCAAGCAAGTCATTGGTTTCAGCATCTGGGAAACCCAAGGAATGTTATGTAACTGTCTCATGCATGTGCATGTGTATGTTCTTATAAGGAGAAGGCTCCCAGTGTTCATCAGATCCCAAAGTAATCTATGAGTTGAGAAGGTCAGAAGCCCTGCTCCAGACTGCCCATGCCAAAAGCCAGGCATTGCTCTGCAGTGATGAAGCTCCATTCGCATCCTGCCCATGGCCAACTGAAGCCCTTTCTGCTTCTTGGAAGCCCCGAAGCCACTTATTTTAAGACCATGGCCTGTAGTGTGGATCTTCAACTGATGATTGCAATAGATTCGATGTCCCTTGACCAGGCAGTGTGCCAGGGAAGCTGCATTTCCTCCTCAAAGGCTGGCAGAAAAACTTAGGCCCCAACTTACCAGAAAACATGAAGGGGCCAAAGTCAGCTTTCCCATTATAGTCATAGGCTCCCCCACACTGGTGGTGAATCCTCAGCACAGGCAAAAACCAGGAAGGCATAAAATGAAGCACATCTCTTGGCCAGTGGTCTTGAAGTGTTCCTTCCACACCTGCCCACCTCGGCCTGCCTGTGGGCACCCTCTCCTTTCTGCAGAGGTTACTTGCAGCACATCTCAGCCTTTCCACTCGAGTTCCGTTCTCCACTTAGAGCCAAGTACACTGTCTAACCCACGGTGCACACAGGAATGCAAAATATCCCCTGCTGTGTGCTGATGCCACATGCAACAGGAAGTGATCCCAAGGTGTCCTGAAATTAACTTACTGAGTTGCATGCAGCATTTCCTTCCTTTTATTTTCGTTTTGAAGGAGAATAGAATGAAATGGAATAGACAGACCAGACTAGAACATATCTGAGTCACTGTATGGTAATGACTACTTGAGACTTTTGTTTCAGTGGATATGGTGGGGTGTGGGGTGTCGCAATTTAAAATGTTGCCTCTCAGTCAGAAAAAAAACTTGAAAAGATGAATCTCAGGCCATCCAGGGAGCTTTCACATGAGGTCCAGGGGCTTCTGAAGGGCTCTGAAGTTGCAGGGAAAACGAAAACAAAAGCAGGGGGACAGAGGACCTTGATTCAGGTCCAGGATGTGCTGTGTCCTCAGTCAAGTCCCATCATCCCTTTGAGCCTTTTTTCTCCTTTGTAAAATGAGGATAATCAGTCTCACTTTGCCTACATTGAACGATTGTTGTGCAGTTCAGATGGAACAGTATTTGCTAAATGTGGTGCACATCACAGGACAAAGCTTATGTAAGGCATTTTGGAATTTTTGTTTATAGTGGGAAGTTCAAACCAGGAAAAGAAATGGATAATACGGTTGTTCAGGAGGTACAGGGGGTGCAGAGGGTGCTATGGTTTGAACGTGTCCTCCAAAAATCATGTGTTGAAAATTTAACCCATGATGCAACGGTGTTGGGGGTAGGGCCTATTGGGAGGTATTTGCATCACGAGAGCTCCACCCTCATGAACGGATCCAGGCCTATTATTAAAAGGCCAGAGGTTGCAAGTTCAACCTCTTGCTCTCTCTCACCTTTTCTTTGCCATTTTGTCATGAAATGAAGCAGCAAGAAGGCCCTCGTCAGATGCCATTCCCTCAGTCTTGGACTTCTCAGCCTCCAGAACTGTGAGAAGTGAATTTCTTTTCTTTATAAATTACTTAGTCTGTGGTGTTCTGTTATAGCAATATAAAACAGATTAAGACAGAGAGTGTTAAAGATCCCTCAAGTCATCCGACACGGCAGTCTCAGCAGTCTCCTAGTTCTCCTGTGTGTCCAGCCAGAGGAGGTTATCCAGGTAATGCCTCAGGAATCCTCCTACTGCAGGGATTCTAAGCAACACAAGCAAAGGAAGTTTCAAGTTTGTTTTGTTTTCAAGTGTCATTGGCCCTAGGGCTGGTATTTGATAGCACCTACATGTCTAGGGCTGACCAGTTCTTTCTGGCTCACTCCACCCCTGCAGAGCCCTAGGAAACCCATGCAACTTCCTCATTGCCCATGAAGCAAGGCAAGTTGAAGTACACGCCTCTTATGGAGTGAACACTGCTGCTCTTTCTACTTCATGGAAAGGTCTTGCAAAACATTGTTTCTGTCTTCTTGCATGAATCATAGACTAAAGAATGAAGAAACACTTCTGAGTAACAAACAAGGAAAAAAGAAAAGAAAGCAAGCTGTGATGATGTGTTCTTGGAACATAACTCCAAGTCAGTTTACACGAGCAAAATCAACATGTAGATCTTTGTGTAGGGTTTGCTGCTAAAGGACAAAAATAAAAGTCCTTTCCTTTTCCTTTTTCTCTGATTAAAAAGATAACAGACACTCACAAAAGCAAACAAAAAAATTAGTTCCCAAGAAGAAGACCATGTAAGCAATTTAAAGAACATTTTTCCAAACTTGTGTCTTTTACTAAACTAAAAGATGGATATACATACATGGGTACAGTATAGATGCTATTTTCCACTCCACATTTTTTCACCCATCCACATGACAGAGAACTTCTCCATGATTGTGAATAAAAATCTAGAACACTGCTATTAGTAGTTGCATTCTGTCATAAAAATGAAGCAGGACTTACTAGTCAATCTCACTGAGTTGCTTCTTAATTTTTCTATCAATAAAAAAATGCCAGGATAAACATTATTATATATTCATTATTGTGCATTTGTCCAGTTATCTCCCAAGAATAAGTTTCTGAGAGAAGAATGACTGAGTCAAAAACTATCAGCATGTTAAAGGTTAATGCATATTGCCAAATTGCCCTGCAGAAATGGGGCATCAGGTCCCATCATCCCACAATTGTACAAGAGAACCCATTTCTCCACATCTAATCAACAGTGGCTATTATCAATCTTTTCACCTGTTTTCCAACCTGATAAGTAACAAATAATATGTATTTGTTGTTTTAATTGTATTTCTTTGATTTCAGTGAGATGTTAAATTATTAATTGTTATCACTGCAAATATACTACTAACAGTGACAATTACTAATGTGCATTGAAAAATTTCTCTGCACCAGACACTATACTAAGCTCTTTACAGAATTATTTTCTTTAATCCTCACAGTAACCACTCAAGGCAGGGAAAATAAGTATCCCTATTTTACAGATAAAAACAAAGGCTTAGAGAGGTTAATTTGCTGAAGGTCATACAGCCAGTAAATAGTGAATCCAGAACTCAGTCAGGTAGATCTGCCCCCCAAAGCCCATATTCTGTAGAGGCATCATACTTCTATTTATTTCCATACACATGTGCACTAATTCTGTGTTTCTTCTATGTATGTTTCCATAGGTAAGTTTTATGTGTTTATGTCCTTTGCCCATTTTTTTTCAATCAGAGTGCTTATGTTTTTATTAACTAGCAATAACTCTTTGTATATTAAGAATATTGTCATTTTTAAATCTACTTTTTTCTCTGTGAAATGTATTTATACCCAATTTACAACTTACATTTCTGTTTGTGAGTAGTGCAATGAGTGAGTAATGACTTTGATAAGCTCTGAAGCCTGATATTGTACTCCTCAGGTATAGAGGAGCGCAAGAAGCTTAGCCAAGTGGATGGGGTTAGGTTTTGCTGGCAGCGCAGCCATGGACACTAAGAGGGCTGGATAAAAGCACTCACGGCAATGGGAATAGGGGAAGAAGTGACAGAGAAAGCTAGCAGACAGGGTCGCATGGCTGCAATTTCCCCTTCAGTGAGCCTCTATAGGAAAGGAGGTCTCTCAGTTTTTCTCACCTTGCAGGACTTCCTCTAACACTTTCTCTCACTTCTGCCACCATATCCCAAGGACAGGAGTTTTGTCATACAGTATGTTTTAGGGCTTCAAAATCTCTTTTAATTCCCAAATTTGAATTAACCCTTTATCAAAGCAAAGACTAAGCAAAGACCCCCAGCACACCCCTCCTTTGGCCTTGGGGTAGGTTTATTGTCATAGCATAAACCATCTTCCCTATAGCAGGACAGGTGCCAAGGGGGAGACAGGGGATCGGGGCCCAGCTGGGGTCCCACCAGGCACTGACTGGTAGTGTGGCCACAAGGAAGTTTTCCAGTCCTCTGGCTTTGGTTTTCTCACTAGCAAAATGGGGATGATATAGTCATGTCACAGACGGCTTGGAAATTATATAAGAAAATGTTTACCAAGTGCCAATGCCTGTGTGACCCTGAGTGTTTAGAAGCTGGGCCTCTGACTCCACCAGTGTCCTCAGAGATGGTGACATCAAAATCCTCCAGGGCTTTCATTGGAGAAATGGAAAACATTGCTAGGACTCAGCTGCCTTGCTATTAAACTAGCATTTCAGTTGATGTGTCTCCAAGATTATTATCCCAAGAGAGACTACCAGAGCTAAACAGCAGGACAGCATGACATTTCCTCCCTCCTCATTGGCCTCCTTCTCCTCTTTGTGGGCACCAGAGCCCTTCAATTGCTGCCTGATCCTAGAATCCACAATTCCTTGTCTCAGTGACTATTCTTGAAATATTCTTGGTCCCCAAATCCTCTATCTTTGGCTTGGATTATACAGGATTGCAGAGCTATAGTATAAATGAAGCAATACCAGGATTCATTCAGAGAAAATTCCCCAGAATATCAGAACTTGTTGAAAGCAATAGAGGAGAAAGGCAATCCTCTTAATTTCCTACAAAGACCAAAACAATCCCTCCTTTGCTGATGCTGGCTGGTTAGTTCCCAGCCATCCCTCTCCACCCTCAGAATGCCCCTCCTTTGGCCTTGAGGTAAGTTTATTGTCACAGCACCCTTCGTTTGTAGAGCAATGTAGATTTAGAGGAACTGGAGCTATGTGCATGGAGCCCCATACTTTGCCAAGCACTGTAAACACACCTCATCCTCACAGCAGCCCAATGAGATCCCTAATCACCTACTTAACAAAGCAGGAAGCCAAGATTCAGAAGGTTGAACAGTTCCCAAAGCCACATAACTGGCCAATGACCAAAGTACAACTTAAGCCTAGCTGCCTGCGCCTTCAACACCCCAGTCGCCCCACCATGCACTCATCCTTTGGCCTTTACAAAGCACTTTCACATGTGTTTTCTTCTTGATCTGCCCCCAAATCCTTCAAAGTAGCATAGCTCCCCTCCCATTGTCACCATTTATAGATGTGGGGCTGAAAGAAGCTGCCACCTGAGAGCTCCAAAGTCCTCTACTGAAGGAATACAAAAATATTTACCTTGTTTCTGAGATCAAAAATATTCTACTTAGAAATACTTCCGGATATTGCAACAAGATCTAAGTCAACGTTGACCAACTCACTGGGGAATCATGAGTTCAGGGGCCCTGCACCCCCAACCCTTCTCCCCAAGGGGATCATTTGGCTTCACCAAGAAGGTACTGCTGCACAGGCCTTCAGCCCCAGCTGGAGGTCATCTCCACAGCTCCTTTAACTTGTAAAAGTTTATCAGTACAACCAGCCCCTGAGGGCCACAGAGTTAGAGGTAAAACCAAGCACGGCTCTGAAGGAGGAAGTATCGAACTGCAGCCAAAACAAATGTTGCCTGAGATGAGGGATTAGAGTAAAACTACAAGAAGAGCTGGCACAATGAACACACGTATGCTGCGTTTTTCAAGGGCATGAGGTATGAAGGGCAGCTCGCCTTGGAGAATGCAACAGTCTGGTCAGCTCGCAGCCATTTTAAGCTGCATTCAATGAGGTGTCATTAAGGCTTTGAACATTCTTGCTGGGGTCATACACTTTTTGAACTCAAAAGGATCTTTGAGAGAATCCAGTCCCATCCTCATATTTAACAGTTGACAGAACTAGTGTCCAAATAAGTTCAGTGACTTACTCAAAGTTATCTAGCTGGTCAGTGATGGAAAAGTGACCAGAAGTCAGGTGGACAGCTTCAATAATATCAACACAGATTGCCAAGCCCTCAAAGGCACTGTTTATGCGCACATACACAGGTATACATATGCATATACGTATGTGATGCAAATGTAAGCACGCATACACATACATACATGCACGCACATATACTCACACACACACTTCACTCAGACTCCACACAACACGTTCTTATCAAGCCCTTCTGGGCATCCGAGCAGGATATACCTTGGGTAATGAGGCTGACCGTGCAGCTGACTGAGAGGAACACTGCACTGGGAGGGGCCTTGCTTACCGTCAGCTTTACATTTACCCCTGTTGTTCCTTGACAGCCAGGCCAATAACAGTACTGACCTGGTGAGTGGTACTAGGTTTCCCAAATGACTGTGTGGGGAAATGTTGACCAAGGGCTCCGAATGGTGCCTGGTACCTAACAGATCCTCATTCATGTCCTAGATGGGGATGTGTCACTTCTTAGAAGGCAGGAAATAAGTGTAGCGTAAGGAGCAGGGCTTCTGTGGTCAGACCACCCTGGGCCAGGACCCCGACTCTGCTCTTAACTCTGGACAGCTTGCCCCCCTTGCTTGGCTATGGCACCCATGTATACATGAGTTGTTGTCAGGAGTGAATGAGGTGATGGCATTGGCTGCCCAACTGCCAGCAAATACGAAGGGCTCACAAATGGAAAGTCAATCCAGGGTGCAATTTGCATGTGGTAGAGAAACACACCAGCCTATCTCTTCCTTTCCAAAAATCCAGATCTACAGTTTCTTCCTTGAGGGTGAATTTTGTAATCCTGCAGCACCAAAGTGTTGGATGTGGCCTTGAGTCAGAGCTCCACGCACTTCCACAGAATGAAAGTTTCTTCAAAACTCTTTCAAAACTCACCTAATCATGAAGTCTTTGCCAAGGGACTCAGAATTGACTTGGATGGTTCCTTTCCTGGTAGACACTGAGCACTTGATCTTTACTATATTATTCTCCACTTGTTGCTAAATTCCTTTCTAAGCATTCTCAAGTCATTTCATCTAGGTTTGCTCTTCCCAACTCCAACACAATGTCCTGGGGAGCAATAATTACCCCTGTCAGCTAAGAAAGCATGTTTACCCAGTAAGAACTCAAGAACCTGCTCCCAGAATATCTTTCCTTCCACCCTACCCTAACCATGTGGTGAGGCCCCTGACATTCTTTAAGGGATTCTGCTAAAGTCACAGTTTCCCAGAAGCTCAGTTTGATGCTGGGGAGGAGTGGACGATCATTCCCCTCCCATATCACACATTCTGGACAGGAGCTTCTCTTCAGGGGCCACGTGCATGAGGCCAGATTCCATCAGGAGGAACAAGGCAGACACCTTGCAGGATGGCCTGGTCCAAGGACAAACTCAGACCCCCTGAGGGTCTCACACAGTTGGCATGTGCCTGGTGAAAAAGCTCATCTCCATGGTCAGCCCTCAGAGCTGAAAATATTAGAAGCTACAGTGGTAAGAGAGACAGGAGAAAGAGCCATGTCCGCTCAGGTGAGAAGGTTCCTGCCAGAAAGGATTAGTCTCAGAAATCTCTGCACCCATTGCCCTCACTGTTCACACACACACACACACACACACACACACACACACATGCACACACACACACTTGCATGCACACACACACCATTTGTGGTGTGAAATAGCTAGATCAGACATTTGGTCCAGACTGAGCATCTTCAGGCTCAAACCACACACATCATGGAAGCGGCCTCGGGTGTGGGCATCTCACAGTTCATTGACTTGTTGAGCCTCCCACAGGCAAAATATAGAAAACTGCCAAGGATTCAGCAACCAACAACATATGGCTCCCATAAATCACATCCTTATTCTCTAGAATCTTCATTATTTATTGAGCAATGGTCCTAAGAAGACTTTTCTCAGGAACATAATCACACTGAATTTAATCCTGGCTACAATTCTTATTTCCCCAGTTAGGAAACAGCTGCTGAGAGATGAAATAGCTTGACAAGATCACATTGCTAGAAAGAGATAGACGACTTTAAAAGAGACCACAAAGCTATGGTAACCAAAATAGCAAGGTACAGGCATAAAAACAGACTCAGACACTAAGAGAACAAAATAGCCCAAAAATAAATCCCCACATTTAGAGCCAACTGATTTTCAACAAAGGTATCAATAGCACTCATTGGGAAAAGGGCAGTCTCTTCAATAAATGGTGCTGGAAAAACTAGATATCCATATGCAGAACAATGAAACTAGATACCTATCTCTCACTATATACAAAAGTCAACTCAAAATGGATTAAAAGCTGAAATGTAAGACCTGAAACTATGAAACTACTAGAAAAACAACATAGGGAAAATTCTTCATGACACTGGAGTGGGCAAAGATTTTTTTTTGGAAAAGACTTCAAAAGCACAGGCAACAAAATGAAAAATATTCAAAGGGATTACATCAAACTAAAAAGTTTCCATACAACAGGAAACAATCAACACAGTGACGAGACAACCTACAAAGTCGAAGAAAGTATTTGCAAAGTATGCATCTGACAAGGAATTAATACTGATAATACATAAACTCATACAGCTCAACAGCAAAAGTAATAATAATGATCACCATCCAATTTTAAAATGGGCAAAGGGCCTGAACAGACATTTCCCAAAAGAAGATTTACAAATAGTCAGCAGATCTATGACAAAATATCCAACATTATTAATCATCAGGGAAGTACAAATCAAAACCACAATCCTATATCGCCTCATCCCAGTTAGAATGGCTATTACCAAAAAGACAAAAAATAACAAATGCTGGCGTGGTTGCAGAGAAAAAGGAACTCTTATACACCATCAGTGAGAATGTAAATTAGCACAGCCCTTATGGAAAATAGTATGGAGGTTCCTCAAAAAATTAAAAATAGAATAATTTTTAAATTGAAAAAATTAAAAATAGGACCCAGCAATCCCACTGCTGGGTATCTATGCAAAGGAAAGGAAGTCAGCAGGTCAAAGAGATATCTGCACTGTTCATTGCAGCATTATTCACAATAGCCAAGATTTGAAATCAACCTAGGTACTCCTCAATGGATGAAGAAAATGTGATACTGTAACACAGGACTTGTACAAATTAATCTGTATTCAGCTGGTTTCATTCTTCTTTATGGCCAAATAGCATTCCATTGCTTATATACAATCCTTAAATGGCCTTTAAAAATAGTTAAAGATAAAGACAATATCAAAAAAGACCTATGATTTGCTGGAATTGACATCAGCCCTGGGGTAAACTACGCAGCCCTCAAACCCATGATTGTTTAATTGTGCATTCCCAGTGGGATCCTGCACTGCTTCCAGTGCCACAACCAGATCCACACTAAAACCTTAACCCATGCAAATGGAAGGCCAGGGAGGGAACTGCTCAGCAGCACTGTTAATGCCAATACTCTCTTTACTCAGCTATCAATATAAACTGAAATCTAAAAATCATGAGATATTTTCAATTAAACATACGTATGCTGACGCTTGTTTCCCCTTCCCGCAATGAAATATCTAATCTCTCTGTGGGAACTACCACAATTCACTTAGTCCACCTCATTCTAGCCTGAGCCCACCTCAATCTGGCCTGAGCCTACTTCTCACTCTAATCTTCCTCATCTGGTTCTAGCCTCAGTCCACCTCTCATTCTAGCCTCTGTTGTGACCAGCTCCTTCCAGGTGCAGCTCCTCAGCACCTCGACCCCAGCCCTCTCTGATGTCTGCCAGGACCTCTAGGTCCTCACACAGAAGAAACCTGGAAGTACAGTTTTAACACCTGTACTTAATATCCACTGGACCACCCTTACCCAACGGGAGATGGAATCATGGAGAAGTCTTCACCCTTCTAGGGAAAAGTGGACAGCTCTTAAATGCATTTCTTAGGGCTCCTTAGGCGGTCTCTGGGAGCTGGTCCACAGGACATACCCTACAGGAGCTTTCCTCCCCTGCCTTCTTCCCCCTGCTCCTGACTTCTGCTCCCTGGCATCATTGCCCACATAAACTACCCACAGCAGCCCCTCTCAGGCTGTGTCTCAGGGAAACCCTAGCCAAGACAAATCACTTCATGCAGTAAAATTTAATGACCATAGTTTTAGAATCAACAAATGGGACATGGCATCTTACAAAAGATGTCTCTGTACCACCTCTCCTCCAGGGAGGCAGATAGGTGGAAAGACCAAGACAGAACATTGAATTGTACAGAATTCCAGAGCATTTCATTAGTTTGTATAATTTGTCAGAGAATTTGAAATAAGCCTATTCCCAAAATCTGAGCGGGATGGCTGATGTACTTCTTCATGATGGTGAAAATAAAGTTGAGTTTTACTTCCCTTAAGAGAGTGAGACAAAGAAGCAAAGAAAAATCAGGTCCCATGTGGCAGTATGCCAGGGCCTAGCCACATCAATGCTGAGAGGTTGTCACCACACCTGAGCTTAGATGGCTGAAGTAGCTTTTAAAACATAGTTTCCAGAAAGTGGAGATCAAAATCCCACACTAAACAAATATTTTAACTTGGAGAGAAAAAGATTGTCCTCTAAGGTGTACCTGGAGTGTGTGGAGGAAGGAATACCAATAACACAATACTCCAAAAACAAACAACACAGAGCTTGAGAAACCAATATTGTGCTTTACCAAATAGACAAAAGATCTTGGGAGCATTCCAGAAGGACAAGGGTTACCTGTAGATTAGTATGAGGAACCGACAGACTGCCCGCACAGCTCAGAACCACTTTTGGGAGTATGCCTACACACACGACTTATTCAGTGTACCAGTGAAGACATGCTAACATACAGGTTGGTTGTTCTGCACACGTGTGGTGAGTGCTGAGACTAAAGAGACCTTCCCCCACTGTGTTTCAGGGCATGGGGCACAGTGCGACACCATCAGGAGACTGGAGAAGGGAACCTAGCTAAACGACCCTCTCAAGTCCCTGAATCTTCTGAGCCCCAGTTTCTACGTCTTACAAAATTAGGCTGATAATATCACAGAAACATCCTAGGAAAGAAGACATGAAAGGGCATTAGAGAAAGTGCTTTGTAGAAATAAATAATCCCATGCTTACTAGTATAAGAGCTGGGACAGACACTCATGTTTGCTTAGAAAATCCTATGTTCCTAAATCAGCCCCATAAACTAGCATGAAAGGAAATACTTAAGTAAATGTAGACTACAAACAGCTTGTACATACCCTTAGGCAATACAAAAGCATCCCTGTCTTATGACTAATATGCAAAGCCATTCTTGTCTAACTGAAGGCAATCTAAGGGTGCCTTCTCTCACGGCAGTACCACTTGAGTCCAACTTTAGCTGGAGCATAACTTTGAAAGTAACATATGGATTCATATAACTGAGGCTGGCCTCCTGCCAACTGGTAAAAATTGGTCAACCTTTTCTTGAGCAAGTTAAAGACAACATTCTACTTTTTATTTGAGCTCCAATTTATCATTGTAATTGATACTTTGAAAACAAGAGCACAGCTAGAAATAACAGTACCATTTGCATAGTCTAGAAATTGAAGCTAGCTAAGGCCCAGTGTCTGATAAATTAGCCAATTAAAAGCAGTGCTTTGATCTAGTTATGGAGCATCAGTGGCTGCTAAGATTACAAAAAGAGAGACAATCTGAGTTCCTTTTGTGATGGAAAAGCAAACCAATACCTTTAATGTAGCTTTATTTAAAAAACTGATCTGAATATGATCAAGGCTCTAAATCCAGTTACCAATTAACAGGAAATGTATATGGAGGAACATGTTAAAAGACACCATGGTAATGCAATCAGTAAAATCTAGAATGTTGGAAACTGTACAAACATTTCAGGTTTTCGTCAACAAAAGAAGATGGAAACAAAAAGAGAGACAGAGAGTGAAAGGTAAAGGATTGACCTAATTTCTCATTAAATAAAGGTAGAAAGACATACTGACCAATATAAACATGCATACTTTATTTGAGTCCTGATTCAAAATGCATAAAAGGTTTCTAAAACGTATGACTTTGATCCCTGACCATGAAGAAGAAACTGGTATAGAATTTTATTCCCCTCCAAGGCAAAAAGAAAATTACACAAAAATGTTTAAAAACATCTTTTTCAGACACAGGATATCAAACAATTTAAGACTGTGATCCTGAGAAAAGAAAGCAAAGGAGCTGAGTTTTACAATTGTCCTGGATTTCTGCCTGAAAGCAAGTTTTGAAAAGCACAAAAGGAACAGGGGAGGCCAGGAAAAGCACCACAGTCTCCCTGGGTTGAGGAGAAACAGATCAGGGTTTGGAGAGGCTGATCCAGCTGGAATTGGTAGAGCCAAGTTCAGAGACAAGTGAACTGTGGAAAGAAAGAGTTCCAGAGATGTATACAGGTGGCTCCTTGAGTCACTGGCCGAACATTAGTCTGTGCATTCATAGGGGGAGAATCCACAAGGCTAGACAAATAACTGAATAACTATAATTGAATCCATTCCCAGACTTGCACAAGGCTGAGAGGCATGCAAATTCTAACCGGCCAGAGCAGACACACCTTTTTGAACACTCAGAGCAATATGTAGAGATGTCAGAAGTATCATACTTTAGTACTAGAGCTAACTTAGCTCTAAAGTACAGACTATTCTAGAATTGCCCTAAAAAGGCTTTAAAGCAAGCCTGGTAAAGATTAATCAGTAAACATATAACTTACCTGTCTTCCAAAACAAATTTCAAAACTTTTTAAGAAAGACAACTGTATCTAAACACTAAACAACAGAAACCCATAATGTCCCGCATCCAGTAAAAAATCATTTCACATGCAAAAAATCAGCAAACTGTGACCTATAGCAAAGGGGAAAATCAGTCAAAAGAAACAGAGATACATAACAGAGATGCTGGGAACAGCAGAAAATGATTTTTTTAAAAAGCTATTACAAGTACATTTAAATTTTTTAAAGAAAACATGAATATACTCAAGAGACGAAAAATAATAAAAAGACTAAAATGGAAATTCTAGACAAGAAAAATACAAGTTCTGCGAGGAAGAATTCACTGTACAATCCTAATGGCTGAAAGGATACTCCAAAAGAAAAATTAGGGAACACAAAGACACTATCATAGAAAATACTCAACCAACGAGCAGAGGGGAAGAAAGACGAACCACAAAAACTGAAACTCAGCAACCTGTAGTATAACATCCACCAGTCAAACTTATGTGTAATTGGAGCCCAAGATGATAGAGAGGAGGTGGTAAAGACAAAACTTCTGTGATGAAATCATAACGGAAAATTTGCCATTTCTGATGCAAACGATAAACCCACAGATCCAAGAAGCTCAGTGATATTCAAGATAGATAAACACAAATACCATCATAATCAAATTGCTAAAAGTTATTTGTAAGCAGGAAAAGTTTTAAGTGACTATATATGTAAATATAAAACATATGTATATTACATACGTATATGTACACACACACGTGTATATTTCTGATACATAGTGTAACAAAAAGTAGATTCATTGTTGCCTGGGGCTAAGTATGGGAAGGGGAGGTGGGATTGACTATAGGAAGATGAAACAGTTTTTTACGGAATCAAAATATTCTCTTTTAATTACGATGGTGTTTATAGGAGTGTACACCCTTGTCAAAGTTCATTTAAATGTACTGTTAAAATAGATAGATCTTACTATATGTAAAACATACCTTAATAAAATTGATTTTTAAACCATATAACATTTTTGGGATAAGTGACAATTTGAACATGTACTGAGTATTTGATGACATTAAAAAATTACTGTTAATTGTATGGGTATGAATTAGTTATTGTGGTTAAGTTTGTTTTTAAGGGTTCTTATTGTGAGAAGTGTGTAGTGAAATATTTACAGACAAAATTATATGATGTCAACATTGGTCTTTTTAAAATATAGGCAGCAGGGGAAAGGGAAGATAGAGTAATGTTGGCCATCAGTCAATAATTGTTGAAGCTGGATATTGAGTACACAGCAACTCATTAAACTATTTTATCCATTTTTATAACAACTTGAAACTTTCCAACATAAAAAATTCTTTTACATGCTTTAAACACATGAATTATGTAGCAAATTATTCAATTAAAAATGTAAACTGAGTAACTTTTTTAAGTGACAGATACTACAGGTCAGGTACAAGCATAAAGAATGGTCTCTTTGGAACCATCATGGAACTCATGATGTAACTCACAATCTAGGAAATGCCAAGTAATAGAAAAAATTCTATGATGAGAGTAGATGAGACATTTTATGAATCAGCATTAGGTTCCAAGAGAATTAAACTCCACGGTAAGAGATTTAGATAAGATAGAGGTTTCTTTGTCTCTAAGATAAAAATCTGGAAATAGGCCACCAGAATTGGTAGTACTGTCAGAGCCATCAGAGCTGGTGCCTGCAACAATGCAGTTCAGAATCATTATCTCATTTAACCTTTTTCCAGCCCAGTAAAGAAGATACTGCCCAAGGTCAAATCTAAATGTCAGGATTTGAGCCTGGATCTGAAACATTTTTCATGAAAAGAATTATAAAATAACACCCTCGCATTTTTCCTTATTGCTTCACTATCAATACTCAGTTTAATTTCACCAAGATTAAAGAATTAGACAGCCGGGCATGGCGGTTCAGGCCTGTAATCCCAGTACTTTGGGAGGCTGAGGTGGGTGGATCACGAAATCAGGAGACGGAGATCATCCTGGTTAACACAGTGAAACCCTGTCTCTCCTAAAACTACAAAACAAAAAATTAGCCAGGCGTAGTGGCACGTACCTGTAGTCCCAGCTACTCAGGAGGCTGAGGCAGGAGAATCACTTGAACCTGGGAGGCGGAGGTTGCAGTGAGCAGAGATCGCGCCACTTCACTCCAGCCTGGGCGACAGAGCAAGGCTCTATCTCAAAAAAAAAAAAGAATTAGATAGAGGCTTTGTGAAAATGTTGAACTTTTTAATACTCTTGAATACACCATTATTCTTCATTAAGTCCAATTGCATATCATAATTTGCACATTCTTCTCTATTAATGAAGTATCACTACCACTAGTTTAATATTTATTAGCCAAGATTAGGATAATTTTCTACTTCAAAGAAAATTATCTAGCTCAAAAAACAATACAGCTTAAACAAAAATAAAGGGGAAGAAAAATAATTCAAACTCTTTGATAGGGAATCTTTAAATGGTAAAACTATAGATTTATTACAATCATTCCCTGAGAGGGCATACTGGTTGAACAAAGAATAGCTTGATTATAATCTGGCCCCATAGATTGTAAGTCAATGGTAAAGGCAATGTACAAAACAAAACAAAAAAACAACAAAAACAAAAAACTTACATGTAAAGGACTTTGAAAGTTAAGGATGTAAGCCTGAGATGCAATTCTATTTGTATATGAAAGTAATAGTAATATGAATAGATGTCTGCATTCCTATAGCTTGGAAAGAACTTGGCAAAGAAGTTATAGGAATTTTACTAGGGCTCAAAAGGCAGAATTACAGCAAAATATTGTCAGTATTATGTAAGACAGGTTATTTATATTTTTACAAGCAAATATAATGGTGAATTAGTCTACCTTGCCAGCATGGATTCTAAGCATTATACTCAGTGTTAAAATTCTGCCCATTTAGTGATGTAGCCTTATATAATTCTGTCAACCCCTTCCAGGCAGTCAGAGTGTACCAACAGACTGGTGTACAGTCTACTTTAGGTAATAATACAACCTCCATCTTTGACGGTTGAGTTAATTAGAAAGTAGCTGACAACTTCTTGAAAGGCAATCACAAGTCCTCTCCAGGCTAAATTTGAACCCCAAAGTTCAAGGCTCACAGGATCATTTATGAAAGGGATAAAGAAGACCTCAGAATAGGTGGATTTGGGCTTAGCACCAGAATCTGCCAAAGAACAAATTAGGAATAATGTAGAAATCAGATTTCAAGCCATGCTTAGAAAGCCATACCCTAATATTTTTAACACAGACACCATAAGTTTATTCTTTATTTATTGATCCTCTAAAACTAGAATGCCCATAGAATTTATTGTCCCAAGATGCTTTTAAAAAGGGAAGGGGACCATTTTAATAATGGCACAGAGGCAACGCATAGACACTGTTCTGAGCAACTGAGATGTGTAGTCAGGTCATCTAAAACCATAGCATGCACTATGATCAAGTTGGATTTACTCCAGGGATGCAAGGATGGCTCAATATATGCAAATCAATGAATATGATTCACCACATAAACAGAATTAAAAACAAAAATCATGTGATCTCAATAGATGCAGAAAAGCATTTGATAAAATTCCGAATCCCTTCATGATAAAAACCCTCAACAAACTAGGCACAGAAGGAACATACCTAAAAATAATAAAAGCCATATACAACAAACCTATATCCAACATCATACTGAATGGGGAAAAGTTGAAAGTACTCCCCCTAAGAATTAAAACAAGATGAAGATGCCCATTTTCACCACTTTTATTCAACATAGCATTGGAAGTTCTACCCAGGCAATCTGGCAAGAGAAACAAATAAAAGGCATCCAAATTGGAAAAGAAGAAGTCAAATTATCTCTGTTTGCTGATGATATGATCTTATACTTAGAAAATCCTAAAGACTCCTTCAACTACCACTAGATTCCATAAATGAATTCAGTAAAGTTTCTGGATAAAAAAATCAACATACAAAAATCAGTAGCATTTCTATACACCAGTAATGACCAAGCTGAGAACCAAATCAAGGACTCATTCCCATTTACAGTAGCTACAAAAAAAATAATAAAATAAAATACTTAGGAATACATTTAAAGAAGGAGATGAAAGATCTCTACTGAGAAAACTGTAAAACATTGATAAAAGAAATTGTAGATGACACAAGCAAATGAAAAAAATCCCATGCTCATGGATTGGAAGAATCAATATTGTTAAGAAGACCATACTGCCCAAAGCAATCTATAGATTCAATGCAATTGCTTTCAAAATATCAACATAATTTTTCACAAAATTGGAAAAAAACAATCCTAAAATTCATATGGGACCAAAGAACCCAAATAACCAAAGCAATCCTAAGTAAAAAGAACAAACCTAGAGGCATCACATTATCTAACTTCAAATTATACTACAAGGCTATAAGGACTGAAACAGTATGGTACTGGTTTAAAAACAGATATATAGATCAATGAAATGGAATAGAAAACCCAGAAATGAAGCCACATACCTAGAGTTAACTGATCTTCTTCAAAGGCAGCAAGAACATACACCCGGGAAAGGACGTCCTATTCAATAAATGATGCCAGGTGCTGGAAAACTTGAATAGCCAGATGCATAAGTATAGGACCTATATCTCTCATCATACACAAAAATTAACTCAAGATGGATTAAAGACTTAAATATAAGATCTGAAACTATAAAAATTCTAGAAGAAAACCTAGGAAAAACTTTCTTTTTAAAAGAGATGGGGTCTCCCTCTCACACCCAGAATGAAGTGCAGTGGGACAAACGTGGTTCAATGCAACCTCAACTCCCTGGGCTCAAACTATTCTCTTGCCTCAGCGTGCTGAGTAGCTAGAACTACAGGTGCACACCACCATGCCTAGCTAAATTTTTTAAATTTTTTTGTAGAGACAGGGTCTTACAACGTTGCCTAGGCTGCTCTTGAACTCCTGGGCTCAAGAAATCCTCTCACCTCAGCCTCCTAAAGTGCTGAAATTAGAGGTAAGAGCCACTACACCTGGCCAAAAAACTCTTCTGAATATTGGCTTAGGCAAAGAATTCATGACTAAAACTTCAAAAGCAAATGCAACAAAAACAAAAATAGACAAATGGGACTTAATTAAACCTAAAAAGCTTCTGCACAGGAAAATACATAATTAACAGAGTGAGCAGACCACCTACAGAATGGGAGAAAATATTGGCAAATTATGAATCCAACAAAGGACAAATTTCTTGAATCCATAAGGAACTCAACTCAACAAGAAAAAGACAAATAACCTCATTAAAATGTGGTCAAAGGACATGAACAGACAGTTTTCAAAAGAAGACATACATATGGCCAATAAGCATTTTTTAAAATGCTCAGCATCACTAATCATCAGAGATAATATGAAATAAAACCACAATGAGAGATCATCTTATGCTAGTCAGGATGGCTATTACTAAAAAGTCAGAAAATAACAGATGGTGAAGATGTGTAGAAAAGGGAATGCTAATATACTGTTGGTGGAAATGTGAATTAGTACAAATTTTATGGAAAATAGTGAGGAGATTTTTCAAAGAACTAAAAATCGAATTACCATTTGATTCAGCAATGTCACTACTGGGTATCTACCCAAAAGAAAAGAAATTATTATATAAAAAGATATCTGCAATCATATGTTTAGCACAGCACTATTCATAATAGCAAACATACAGAACCAACTTAAGTGTCCATCAATGTATGATTGGATAAAGAAAATGTGGTATATACATACCATGGAATACTACTTAGCCATAAAAACAAATGAAATCATGTCTTTTGCAGCAACATCAATGGAACTGGAGGCCATTATATTAAGTAAAATAACTCAGGAGCAGGAAGTGAAATAACACGTGTTCTCGCTCATGAGTGGGAGCTAACTAATGTGTACATATGGACATAGTGGAACTAATAGACATTAGAGACTCAGAAAGGTGGGAGGAAAGTAGGTAAGGGCTGAAAAATGACCTAATGGGTACAGTGTTCGCTATTTGAGTGATGGTTACACTAAAAGCCTAGACTGCACTACTACTAAATATATCCATGTAACAAAACTTCACAAGTATCCCCAAATCTATAAAAGTAAAAAATATATAAAACTACAAAATGTTCTCATGAACAACTGCGCATATCATTTTACAAAGACCTTCTGTGTATCATGCAACATGTACCACCCACACAGCTTCTATTTTCACTTGCCAAGGTCTTCATATTCTGATATCGATGCCCAGATAGCATCACTGACTTCTGATAATTTTGGAATACTCTTCTACCTCATGTATGCATAGCACATCTCTGAGCCATGCTGTTTTTATGTATGTTCTTGTCTCTGGTTTACATGGAGAAATAGGCCATATAACATGAAATGTCATGAAGTCAGAGGACAGTACAAGTGAGGACCTCAAGGCCATTCCAACCATACATGGTTGTCCATTTTAACGGGTCATAAATCTCTCCTACCATCTTTGAAGTCACAAAGATGAATGAAAAAATCAATATATTTCCTTCAGTGTCAGAAAATTCTGTGCTCAATTAACAGTCAAAATATTATCTTCCAGATAAGACTATCTCTATATACTGCCATGGAGTGATCTCCAGGATTTTTTGAAAAGTTAAGAAGATGAAGTAGATAGAACTAACTGTATATAAAATTTTAACACTACCTACACGGAGGGATATATAAATACATCTATGTTGGCTTAGTTATTTTAAATGGAAGTATGTTATGGGCTGAGTTGTGTTCTCTCAAAATATGTTGAAGTCCTAACCCCCAGTACCTCAGTACTGTATTGCATTGGAGATAAGGTCTTTAAAGAAGTAATGAAATTCAAATGAGGGGCCTTTACGGTGGGCCTCAATCCAATCTGACTGCTGTCCTTAAAAGAAAAGAAAATGTGGATACACAGAGAAACACCAGAGGTGCACATGCACAAAGGGAAGACTGTGTAAGGAAACAGAGAGAAGGCAGCCAGTCAAGGAGAGAGATCCCAGATGAAGCCAACACCTTGATCTTGCACTTTCAGCCTCCAGAGCTGTAAGAAAATAAATTTCTGGGCCGGGTACAGTGGCTTATGCCTGTAATACCAACACCTTGGGCGGCCAAGGTGGGTGGAGCACTTGAGACCAGCCTGGCCTACATATCAAAACCCTGTCTCTACTAAAAATACAAAAATTAGATGGGTGTTGTGGTGGGCACCTGTAATCCCAGTAGCTGGGAAAGCTGAGGCAGGAGAATCACTTTGAAGCCAGGAGGTGGAGGTTGCAATGAGCCAAGATCATGCCATTGTGCCATTGTACCCCAGCCTGGGTGACAAGAGCAAAACTCCATTTCCAAAAAAAAAGAAAAAGAAAATAAATTTTCTATTGGTTAAGGTACTGAGTCTGTGATATTTTGTTTGGCAGCCCTAGCAAACTAATATAAAGAGTAATTTAAAAAGTTTTATCAAATGGTTACCTATAGGATGGAGGAGAGAGCAAGGTGGGAAAAAATATTGATGAAAACTAAATTTCCCTGAATATGCTTCATGTTATAACTTTGACTTTAAAACCAGGTCAATATTCAAGCCAGGAACAGTAGCACATACCTGTTGCCCCAGGTACTTAAGAGGCTGAGGTAGAAGGATAGCTTGAGCCTGGAAGTCTGAGACCAGCCTGAGCAACATAGAGAGATTCTGTATCTTAAGAAAAATAAGTCAGTATTACTTACTTGTTAAATAAATGAAGGAAATAAAAAATGAAATACACCAGATGATGCTAACTAAAGGCTATAGTTTAAATGTGCTCCCCAAAGTTTGTCTTGAAAACTTAATTGCCATTGCAAATACTGTTAAGAGGTGGGGTCTTTAAGAAGTAAGTAGTCCATGAGGGCTCTACCTTCATGAATGAATTAATGCCGTTATTGTGAGAATGGGGTTCCTGATAATTTTGGCCCCCTTCTTCCCTCCCATCCTTGTGCTCACTTCCACCTTCAACCCTTCCATCATGGAACGACTGTTACCAGATGCTGATGTCATGCTCTTGGACTTCCCAGTCTCCAGAACTGTAAGAAATAAACATCTTTTCTTTATCAATTACTCAGTCTTAGGTATTCTGTTACAGCAACAAAAAGTGGACTAAGACACTGAATATCAAGTTGAAGCTTAATCACTGGAGAATAATTATCTCAAATTAACTTAAAATTTGGTAATTTGACTGTGTAGATGGTGGAATATATACCCTAAGGGCCAAAAAACAAAAAACAAAAACAAAGTCCGCAAGTATAATTTCGAACTGTTTTCAGTTATCACATTGTTAGTAATAAAACAGGAACTGATATTCTAAAATAACAATAGAAAGATGGAGATATGCATACACACAGTGATGATAAAGCAAATAAGTAATTACACTGATATGATTGATATTCAGCACAGAGACACATGTTAAATTGAAAAATGTCCTAGAAACAATAAACAACCCCAGGATCGATGAATGGTATTCTCAATGAACACTATTTATTATGCCATTCTCTTTACTTTTGTATATACTTGAAATCTTCCATAATAAAAACTAGATGGATGGATGAACAGATAGGTACATAGATAGACAGACAGACTGATAGATAGATAGATAGATAGATACATAGATAGATAGATACATAGATAGATAGACAGATACTCTCCTTACATTGTTCCTACATGATTTACTAGCATGGGTTTTACTCTGAGTAACCCAACTGTGCGTTCAACTCCTGCTCAAATTGTGAATAAGGGGCCTGCTCACAGCTGAAGCAAGGGCTTCTGACTTTTCTTTTTATTTCTAGAACACCAGCTAGGTATTGGCCATAGACTAGGATTAAATGACCCCAAGAAGTTTCTCATTCCTCCAGGGACTATTTTTCACTTTTCCAGTTTTTACCCAAAAAGTTTGCTTGATTAATGCTGGAGAATTTGCCTATCTGGGCTTACAAAGGTAGTATACCACTCTAAAATGAGCTCCCAAGTATGAAAGGGAATGAGAGACATAAAGAACATTTAATAAGGGCCTAGAACCTAATAGGTCAGTTTTTTAAATCCTTACGACTGTTATTCTTGTAGATTAAAAAAAGGTGAGGTCTAGTAACTTACCTGGTAGAGGAGAAATACAAACCCAAGGTTACCTGTCTCCAAAGCTCACACCTACCTAGAGTGGCAACGCCTTCTCTGGCATTAAATGGGAGAGTTCACTCCCATATCCACTCCAAATGCACAAACCTAGATTGTGGGTCCAGGTTTGAGGGTGTACTGGCCAAGACAAGGGACACAGATCCTTCCCCAGCTCCATGGTCCCTGTAAGGACTCTGTTTTGTTTGTACATCTTCATATTCATATATCCAAACTGGATCTCATTTGCTGCTTGCCACTCTTTTGCCCAGAGTTGTATGACAGCAAGATGATGGAGCTCTCTCCAAGGATGTGAGTCAGTTCTCTTCGTAGAAAGACAGTATCCTTCCTTTGATACATATCAGGGAAGGTCTGATTTTTAATTTATTGTGGATGGTTACAGTCTTAAAGTTAAAAAGAGAGGACTGAATCACTCATTGCAAACAGAAGTTAAATCTTGTTGTTCTGCTTGTAAAACTCAAAATTTAAAGAACTTCAGGTAAGAGAAACTGGACTAAAACTAGACAATGAGGGTTCCTAAGATGTAGCCAGTTCTGAAGAATGGACTCCATGATCCCACTATCTAAGCTGTCACCTTGCTGTAACGAATCAGTCCTGGGATTTTCCTTCATACATTGATAATATTTTCACACACAGTGCTAGAGTGTGCAGGATTTCGTCTCTGAGTGGCAGAATCAGGCAGCTTTCTCAATGACTCCTAATCTTCGTCGTACTGTAGATGACCTAGCTTTGTATCTGAACATCTTTGCTCTTCCTTTTATCCTTCTTTCTCTTTTCCACCATTATCAGGCCTGCCTCCCTGCCTCTCTCCACTCCTCAGGACCTACCACCAAACAACTACTTAATTCAATGGGTATCCAAGGGCTTTCTTGCTGCTTGTAATCCCTGAGCTCTCAAAATGAAGCTTCAAGCACATCCCTTGGTTTTGCACCTGGACAATAATGCCCAGCCAAATCCTGGGATTCTTGGGTTAAACCACACCCACTGGTCAGGGGACCAAAAGAAGACTGTTCACACATGGAAAATGTACAAACAAATGAGCCTGACCCTATTAAAACACTTTTGGAAAGAAGTAAAAATATAGATATGTAACAATGCCTAAGTTCCTCTGTCTACTCCCACACCCACCTTTAATCTCTGCACGATTTTTCCAGTGTCTAGCATCTACCAAAAGAATGAACCAGACCATTTCATGGTCTGGAACAGAGGACAAAGCACTCCTTTTCTTCTCGAGTGTTCTCACTAAAAGGAAAGTAAAGACTTTGGCTTTAACCTGTAGAGGACCTTCACTGCCACCTGACCTCGAGCCCCAAGTCAAGGTCCTCTCCATGTCCCAAGGGAGACTCTGCAGGGATTCAAGGCCAGGCATTTTGCCCTGGGACTCTCAACATTAGCCTGGTCTCTATGCCTCAGGCTCTTCAATTCTTAACCGCATTATACTGTAGATTTATCCAGAGTCCCAGGTCCCCACAGGAAGGCAATTTTCAGTTTACCCTCTCTTCAGATCCAGAGGTTAACATGGCAAGAAATTCAAAGCTGTTTCCAGGTTGCCAGGTGGATGTGATCAAGATTGTTCTATAGTCCCTTTGGGATGGGAGCTTGCCTGCTCTTCTAATGCACAGGGTAAGTCATCAATATTTCCACAGGGACTCATCTTAGGTATTTTAGGAATTAAATTATTTTCTTCCCAACATCAGTGTTTAGGAACTGGGTCAGTGAAGCACTATCAAATTATGGAAAGCGTTAAATTTGCAGATAGTTTCCATAAATTAAGTTAGTTCTTGGCACCCGGAGATACACGTGTTATCTTCCTTTGCCTAAAATTGCCACTTCAGAGAGGTCACGGGATCATGGAAATGTGAACTTATCCTTTGCCATAGTTTATTCACTTATCTCCATGGAAATTAAAGGGCAAGGCGGGAAATGAGCTAATAGGTGTTTCTTACCCACAAGTATTTGTTCAAGCTCCACCAGCAGTCATTTATTATTAACCCATCAATGTACTCCCCCAAGGACTTGGAATTAAGGGGCAGAAATATCCAAGCATTTCTGGGGAACTTAAAAAAAATGCACATGACTTTTTGCAGTATCTGGTCTCTTCAACTGTACTCAGCCTGAGTTGAGGGTTGAGCCTCAGTTGAGTTGAGGGTGTTGTGGATAGACATGCCTTTCTCTATATATTCCCAGTTTCCCAGCTATAAAACAATAGCTAAAATGGATACTGACATCAACCACAAATGGAAAGAGCAGTTTTATTTCTGGTTTTAACAGAAGACAATGATTTTATCCTCAGCAAATGGCACATTGATGTGGCAAGGATAGGGGAATATAACTATAAAGAAAAAAAGAAAAAAACCCTGCTCCAGTGGAGCTTCCATTCTAGCTGAGGTAGGGTTTTTGTTTACCCTGTCCAGGTGGTCCATGGCCTGCCATGTCCATGCAGAGGTCTTCCTTCTCAAAGTTCACTTAGGTGGCTGCAAGCACCCTCTCACCTGCCCATTCCCTAAGTCACTCTAAAAATAGAAAAGTGTTTCCAGCTGAGAATTCACCCACCTCCACCTCACTCTGTTGTCCCCAACCTTTTCAGGCTCCAAACCTGCAGACAGCAGCCCACATTATAGGCATAATAGGTGGGTCAGGTCCTTGCCACAAATGAGATCAGGGTAAGGAGAGGGTCCCCTGCAGCTGGGGAGGGGAGGAGGTTGGGTAAGAAAGGAGGAAAGTGGGACATGGAGGTGGAGTAAGCCACCATCCCTGGCGGCGACCAACAGTCCTTGATGGCAGGACACCTTGGCCCTGGAGTCTCAAAGAGAACTCCCTTGGAATCTGTAGTGACCACAGGTCCCACCTTGGATTTACCTTCCCCATCAAATAGTCATGTGCCCTCCTACCCTGTCCAACCCCAGCTTCAAGAGAGGATAACATTAATTACGAATGCCTTTTATCCCTGGCCAAATCCATGCCTCTTTACCTCGCTCTCTCTCTCTCTCTCTATATATATATTTTTATATATTATATATATATATAATTTATATATAAAATATATAAAATATATTATATATAATATATATTATATATAATATAATATATATTATATATAATATATATTATATATAAATTATATATAATATATATTATATTATATATAATATATATTATATATAAATTATATATAATATGTAATATATTATATATAAATTATATATTATATATATAATATATATTTACATATATATATATATATGTATTTTTGTCCCACCCCACTTCCATCTCCAGGTCCAGGGAACCATCAACTCTAAGCCTAGAGCTGAGCAAACCTCTCCAGAACGGTTCCTCTCCCAAAAAGAAGCCATTGCCCACCTGGCTCCCTAGGCGCATACTTCTGTCAGTCTAATCTCCGAACCGGATCCTTCCCCAAATACAAGAATAACAGAGCTGTGAATGGGGCTGTCATGTTGCCCGCCCCATTGTGAATGCCTTCAAAACTCCCTGAATAAAGATAAGAGAGGATTGTGTACGTTTTCTACACAAATGGTGGAAAGTAATAAAATAAACATCAAAGGTGAGCTCCCACCTACTCGAGGCTCCGTCGCTTTGTGCAACAAAGGCAGGAAAAAGGAGGAAACTCAGCGTGGCAGGGCAGCGGGCTGGAAGTGCACCTTCCCGGGGCCTGGGCACCGGCTCCCTGGACTAATGACGCCGTGTGGAGATCACGCCCGGGGCGCCCTGGGGTGGGGAACGGTCCCCCCTTTCGATACTGCCCCACACGGGTGCCAGTGAGGTCACAGCAAAAGTCCCAAAGGAAGATTGGAAACACGTGGCCGCGAACTCGCTCTGTTCTTGCCCCCGCCCCCGGGAACACGCCCTCCCCGTCGTTCCTGTTGACTATCAGATCCCGGGAACCGAGAGGCTGAGCTCGGGGTCTGAGGCTTCCGCAGGGACACAAGTGCAGGCAGAGTCCGGCACCCCGCGCCAGACACAGCTGCCCCAGGGTTAGAGGAGGACGCTGCTGTCCTCCCCCAGGAGCCACCAGCCAGGTAAAGACAAAAGAAAAGTGAAAGTCGGAGCCCATTTAGTGAGCAAGAGTCAAGGTCATCCAAAAAGGCACATACAATTTCAAGTCCAGGAGTGTATTCATTAAAACAAGAGGAAGAGACAAAATGGTTCTTGAAAGGAGCTCACAGGAAGGGGCCCGGCACAAGGCTCGCGAAAGAGGTCACCGCAAAGTGTACTGTGCGCTTTCTGTGTAGCACCTCTGCAGTGACGAGAGGGGTTTGCATTCCTAATTGGCATCGTTTTCACTACTACAGAAGCACACAGGCCACGTTCAGCTTAGGCCCCAGCAAAGTCCCTGCTCCCCTGGGCCCACCCCCTTCAGGTGTCCCCCTAGGGGAACCGTGGCGTGTCCCCCCAGCCAGGCGCACTCGCCCAAGTCGCTTCGCCGAACTCCAGGGCGCAGAGAGCCCTCGCGGCCCCCAGGGGCTGGGGCCCACACCTGAGCGGAGGAGCCGGCGGGCGGGGCAGCCCCGCGCGCTCACACACGCACACTCACAGACACGCGCACACCCACAGCGGCGCGCGCTCTCCCCATTGGCGGGAGGAGGAGGGCGGGGCCGGCAGACCCAAAACAAACAACCTGCGCCCAGGGAGTTTGCGGCCGCGCGGCAGCGTGGCCTCCGCCTGGTGCGCGCCCGCTGGAGAGCTAGGGAGCCGCCGCCACCCCGGCCACCTCGTTCCCCCACCCGTCGCCGTCCGCGCCCAGGCCCCGCCCCGCGGAGCCGGCGTAGGGTTATATTGGGCCAGCCCAAAGGTGGAGGCGAGACACAGCCGCGGCTGGCCAGCGCGGAGATGCTGCCTCTGAGGTTGGGGGCGGGAAGGCGGCCGCGGGCGCAGCGGCCTCGGGGATTCGCCTCCGCAGGCGCTCAAGGCTGAAGGCGCCGGACCTTCCCCCACGGTGGCACACACATCATCTGGCACCATTTCCGTGCCCCGAGGACGCCCGCACGGGACCTGGGACCGCCGGTGAAGAACCCCTCCTGGGCTCCTTTAAGGAGCAGCAGATGCGCACGCTGCTTCCCTCCAGCAGGAAAGCCTTCTGAGCTTGGCGCGCTCGGGCACCCGAGGGTGGAACCGCGGCCCCTGCACACACTCACCCCAAAGTCTCAACCTCGAACCGAAGGCGACACTCACCCAACTCCTCCCTCTCCGCCCCTTAGTCCACCCAACACTCACAGCCCCTCCAAAGAAAAAGCCCAGCGAAAGAGGACTCTGGAAAAGTGACTGTCTCGCAAGACAAGAAGGAGCTCGCGGGAGAGAAGGCGAAGACCCCCGGCCCGGGATCGCCATCACTTTCCCCAGCACCAGCTTCCCTACTAGTACGCGAGAAGAAAGAGGATACCACGCCGAGCAGGGACTGGGTGCGCGGGCATGAAGTTGGAAGTGTTCGCCCCCCGCACAGCCCACGGGGACAAGCCGGCCAGTGACCTGGAGGGCCCGGGCGGCAGCGACGCGCCGTCCCCGCTGTCGGCGGCAGGAGATGACTCCCTGGGCTCCGATGGGGACTGCGCGGCCAACAGCCCGGCCGCGGGCAGCGGCGCCGGAGATCCGCCGGGCGGCGGCGAACAGAGCGCGGGCGGCGGGCCGAACGCAGAGGAGGAGAGCCGGGTAGTGGCGGCGGCGGCGGCGGCTGGGGGCGCAGAGGCCGGGGCGGCGGGGCCTGGCGCGGGCGGCGCGGGGAGCGGCGAGGGCGCGCGCAGCAAGCCGTACACGCGGCGACCCAAGCCTCCATACTCGTACATCGCGCTTATCGCCATGGCCATCCGCGACTCGGCTGGCGGGCGCCTGACGCTGGCGGAGATCAACGAGTACCTCATGGGCAAGTTCCCCTTTTTCCGCGGCAGCTACACGGGCTGGCGCAACTCGGTGCGCCACAACCTCTCGCTCAACGACTGCTTCGTCAAGGTGCTGCGCGACCCCTCGCGGCCCTGGGGCAAGGACAACTACTGGATGCTCAACCCCAACAGCGAGTACACCTTCGCCGACGGGGTCTTCCGCCGCCGCCGCAAGCGCCTCAGCCACCGCGCGCCCGCCCCCGCGCCCGGGCTGCCGCCCGAGGACGCCCCGGGCCGCCCAGCTGCCCCGCCGCCCGCGCCCACCGCCCCGGTGTCGCCCCCCACGCGCTCGCCCGCCCGCCAGGAGGAGCGCGCCAGCCCCGCTGGCAAGTTCTCCAGCTCCTTCGCCATCGACAGCATCCTCAGCAAGCCCTTCCGCAGCCGCCGCCTCAGGGACACGGCCCCCGGGACGCCGCTGCAGTGGGGCGCCGCACCCTGCCCGCCGCTGCCCGCATTCCCCTCTCTCCTGCCTGCGGCGCCCGGCGGGGCCCTGCTGCCGCTCTGCGCGTACAGCTCAGGCGAGCCGGCGTTGCTCCGCGCGCGGGGGGCCGAGGTGCCGCTGGCCGCACCGCCCCTCCTACTCGCACCCCTCTCGGCCGCAGCCCCGGCCAAGCCGCTCCAGGGCCCGGCGGTCGGCGGCGCGCACCTGTACTGCCCCCTGCGGCTGCCCGCGGCCCTGCAGGCTGCTTCTGCCCGCCGCCCCAGCCCTCACCTGCCATACCCGGTAGAGACGCTCCTGGCCTGAGCTGGCCGCTGGGCCCCGGAACGCCGAGTCTGCGCCGTCGGGGAGGCGGGAACGCGGACCAGCGGACTTTGCACTTTCAATCCAGAGGAAAATGAATTTTAAAAATCTCCATCAAACGTGCCTTAAAGCTAAAGCATTTTGACAGGAGTGTTTTAACTTAGTCCGGGATATTTTCATTTGTCTTTTATAACTTTACGGAGGACCAAAGCAATTCTTGTTTTAGTTTCTTGGCGAAGCCTGTCCCTCCCACCCTTCATAAGGATTGTTTTTTTTTTTTTTTTTTTGTCTTTGTTTAACGCTCAGGCTTCCCCTTATTCTTACTGTTTTTGTCGCACCTTCCACTGATTTATGTCCCTCCCCTCCCCGCTAAGTACATCAGGGAACCTTTCCACACTATAAATGATATGACTACTGTTTGGGGTTTCTGAGCCCCCATCCGCGTACGTATGTGGCATTTACAGGTATGACTGAGTGTAAGATGTCAGAGACTCTTCAGTCATTTCTTGCTATTGACCAATGCTTCACTGTGCCAAAAGAGAAAAAAAAATGTTGGATTTTGTAATTAAATTATTTATATATTTTTGAAACCTGAATTGAAAATGTTGCAGGCAACGGGCGACAGCTTTATTAGTGGTTCTCTAACTGTGGTCTCGTTGGGCCAACCAATTTCTTTAGAGGAAAAGTTGATTATATATGTGGGGTGCCAGGACCACTGCCACTTGAAAGCAAGTGTGATTTTTATTTTTAATATTATTTTATTTGTGTCTGTACATATTCATGTATAAATGTTATGAAACCCAAGCATAGTGCTTATTTTTTAATAAAATTCACAACTGACTTAACACATTGTGGTGATGGGTTGGAAGTGGAGAGATTTTTACGCCTGTCCCCTCTCCCCCCAAAATGGGCTCAGGTTTGGGTCTCAACAAACTTCCTTTGGAGATCAAAATATTTTCCTGAATAATTCGATAAAGGTATTATAGTATGGGCTTGCAGATTTCCTTACGAGATATACTGCTGCACAAATTTCCAGACAGGACTTCCATTCATGGGCTTTTTAAAACTTGAAAACCAATTACTCTTCTAATTCTAATTAGTCACCTAAGCACTACCAGAACAAATGAGAGCAGTGTCCCTCTCTCCCCCAAGAATTCTTTAGCAGGCAAGTTGAGCTCTTAACAAGCCTAGAGTCAAGCAGATATTTTCAGGTAAATAGGTTCTGATTTGGGGCTCAAAAAGTTGGAAACTTAAATTTTGTCTTAAGACTATCTTAATACACCGAAGGTGTCTTCGGGGCAGTTTCAAGAGTGATTTTAAATGTCACAGTGTTTTTGTCAAAACAAAGCCATCCACATTTTTAGGAATGCAAAAGTTCATTTGGGTGATAACCAAAGGGTAGTATTTTTTTCACTCTCCCCTCATCTGTAAAGATTTCGCTGGAAACGTTGGCGGTGTCCTGCCTGTTTCAATTGCAATCTAAAGAGAAAATGCCACCTGGAGAGGAGGAAGAAACAGTTTCCCATATTACAAATGTAAGGGAGGGTTTTCATCAGTGGGGATACCAGGGTGAACACCTGTTCCTCAGTAGGTTCCTAGGCATTAAGGCTCTAACAGTGCATGGACTGCAGAATTCTAGAGACTAATGCAAACTGTGGGAAATGCAGAGACTGGAAACTTAGGCCTTATTGCCATGGCTGCCATTCTTGGGTAGATCCCATATTACCCACGACAGGAGGATGATTTGAGCTCTACATATAGTGAGGTGGGGAAGGAGGGTGGCGTTTTTTTCAGGATGGTGTCTTCTGGCAGGAATGGGAGAGAAAAAAATCTTCCATAAGTTCGGTTAACAGATGATGAGTCTTAACTGATTTGGATTACATCTACGTAATAGTCATAAAGAGTGATAATAATAGGGTTGAATTACGGCAAGAAGTAGGCATTTGCACCCACAGCGCCAATAATCCGACCCAAAAATAAACCTGAAACAGACCAGCAACTAGGGGCAGGGCACAAAAGGTTCCCTGGGTAGAAATGATTAGATCTTTTCATGTTGTTTTTCTCTTGAAAACACATGGAGGAGAGAATTCGGAGAGGAGGGGAGGCAGCCAGCTCAGTCCTTTCCACCTCTAGTTTCAGGGGACAGTGTCTCTCTCGCTGCGTGCCTCACCCACAGAGGCAAAGTGCCGCCTACTTTAACATGTTTTTGTAAAGCCAGTTTTCAGTCCTGCAAAGGGAGATTTAAAGTCGCTTCTGATTTATTCGTGTTAACACAGAAAACAGCAAAGTGAAAGACAAAGGTGGTGTTCCAAAAATCACAGCTGTTCGGCCCTCCCCTCAAAAGAAAAATTAAATCCTTCCTTGCTAATGAACACGCTGGAGTCTGGTAGACTGCTGTTCCCTCCTGGCTTCTGGGCCCCTTCTCTGTTTCCCCAGGGACTGTAAGGGTTTCTAAAGTCCTCAGAGTCGCATGAGTTTTGCACCCCTATTTCATGACCAGTTCCAAGCTCGGCATCCCACGACCAGAAGGACAATCACAGTGGGTGGCCAGGGCGGGAGGAATTGGAGGGTCCTGGGCTGTGGCCCCCTCCCTGTCCCTCCTACACACCCCCAGCCCCGGGGAGTTTCGATTCCTCGGTGCTGGGCCGGAGGCAGCCCAGGAAGGAAGGGCGACAGCACCAGCTCCCGTTTTCTCAATGAACGCGGAAAGCTGCAGAGCTGCTTTTAGTTCAGGTGACGCTGGAATTCCGCGGAACCGCACGTCGCGGCAGGCACGCCGGCCCTCAGAAAGGCGGCTGGGTCCCGTTGCAGGACCCCAGCCTCAGGCAGCAGCCTCGCTATGGCGGTGGGACCTCTCGAGCCCGACAGCTCCTTCCAGCATATGCCCAGAAGACTACATTCCTCGCAGGTGCGGGAGAGAGCTCGGGGCTCACAGTGTCCAGGCCCCGGGGCCTGGCCGCGCCCAAGTAGCCCCCCTCCGCCGAGGGCAGGGCTCGCACCCCTCCCCGCTCCAGCCCACCCCTACCCCAACCCCCTCCTCCAGCCCACCCCTCCCCCGTCCCCTCCTACAACGCACCCCTCCCCCGCCCCCTCCAGCCTCTCCCCACTCCTACGCACCCCTCCCCGCCCCCTCCTCCAGCCTACCCCTCCCCGCTGCAGCCCACCCCTTCTCCCGCCCTCTCCTCCAGCCCACCCCTCCCCGCCGAAGCCCACCCCTCCTCCAACCTATCCCCGCCCCAGCGCGCCCCTCCCGGGCCAAAGGAACCCGGGCCCAGCTGCGCAAACACCAGGCTGCGGGGCAGCCGATTGACCCTCGGCCGCCGCAGGGGGCGAGGGGTCTGTTTGGTTTGGGAAACGCCCTTTGACACCTGTCAGGCCTGCCTGGAGCTGCAGCTGTGGGTCCAGAGCTCGGTGGGTCCCTTTTCAAAGCAATCCAAGTTGGCCCCCCGCAGCCGCCGCGAGCCCGCCCTGTCCGCGCGTTTAAACGGTCACGGTTCCCTTCCACCCCGTCGAAAACCCCTCAGGGCCGCGGTGGGCCGTTGGGTGGAGAGAAGTGCAACGCCGCGCCGCCGTCCCCGCCCAGCCTGGCCTCTGCTCGCGCTCCGGAGGCCTCTCCGGTGCGCCCTGCCAGGCCCTCTCTGCAGACAGGGACCACGTCGGCTGCCTTTGGGGGCTGAAAACATCTCTGGGAGGCGACGCACTCTTTGCCATAAGTCTCCTCAGTCTGAAGCCTCGTTTCTGCTTAGACAGGGTTCCCGCCAGTGCGGGAAGCAGGGGGCTGCGGGCCAACCGGCCCTAATCACCCTGGGCCTCCGCTGTCTGCGAATGAGCACCGGCGGTGAAGCGCTCCAACCATCCCAGGGTGAACTCCAAGCCCTTTAGCTAAGGATAAAGAGCCTAACTAGGTCCCCTCTAGAATTGTGCCTCTGATTCTTGACCCCACATAAATTCTATTTTAAAAAATCGGAAAGTCCCACCCCCTACAGATCAAGATGGGTTCTCCTAGGGGACCCCCAGGGTGTAGCCCGCGAATTCTGAAGCATCCCTAAGGAGAAGCCCCTGTGCCCACTCTGGTCCCACTGTTGCACAGCTTCACAAAGTTGGTATTTTTTTCTGCCTCAGAGGACGTCTTTTTTTAAAAAATTTTAAAAAATACATTTTTTATTTGTACCTGATGTTTGTACATATTTATGGGGTACATGCGATATTTTGTTGTACGGATAGAATACATCATGATCAAGTCAGGGTATTCAGGGTATCCATCACCTCAAGCATTTTTTTTTTAATTTATTTATTTAACTTTAAGTGCATACTATATCTGGCATTTCTCCCCATGTTATCCCTCCTCACCCCTCCCTCCCTCCCCATCCCCCCAGCGCTGTCTTTACCCTACCCGCCCCCCCACAACGGCCCTCAGTGTGTGATGCTCCAGAGGATGTGTTTTCACATGCAAAATACTAAGCTAAA